>APFE030197309.1:0-15422 GCA_000404065.3 Pinus taeda | reverse complement strand
TTGTCAGTCTTGACAACAAACGGCTTCCCAATCAGGTAATGCCTCCACACATGAAGACAATGGATGATCGCAGTCATCTCCTTCTCATGAACTGGATACCTCCACTCTCTATCCTGCAACTTCCGACTCTCATACGCCATTGGATGCCCATCCTGCATAAGAACCCCTCCTATGGAAAAATATGAAGCATCAGTGTGTACCTCAAACGGTCTCCCGAAGTCAGGAAACTTCAGTATCGGCGTTGTAACCATCCTTCTCTTCAAGTCATCAAATGCCTTTTGAGATTTATCCATCCAACACCACCTCTTGTCTTTCTTCAATAAGTCTGTCAGTGCCGATGTTACCTTGGAGTAACCTTCTACAAACTTCCGTTGGTAGTTGGTCATGCCCAAGAACACCCTCATCTCATGGACATTCTTCGGTTCAACCCAGTCCTCGATCGCCTTCACTCTGCTCGGCTCCATCCGTATGTACCCCTGATCAACAATATGCCCAAGGAACGGAATCTCAGTCTGAGCGAACACACACTTAGACTTCTTCAAGAACAACTGATTTCCCCTCAGTGCCTCGAACACCATCGCCAAGTGCTTCTTATGATCCTCCATGTTGTCACTGTACACCACTATATCGTCCAAGTATACTACTATGAACGAATCCAAGTATGGTCGTAGAACATCATTCATCAAAGTGAAAAATGTAGCAGGAGCGTTGCACAACCCGAATGGCATAACAAGGAACTCAAAGGTACCATACCTTGTTACGATCGCATTCTTCTTCTCGTCTCCTTCAGAAATCCACACCTGATAGTACCCATGCCTCAAGTCCAGCTTGGAAAACACTCGAGCTTTCACAAGCTTGTCAAAGCAATCAACAACCAATGGTAAAGGATACCTGTTTCTCACCGTCTGCTTGTTCAATGCACGGTAGTCACAGCACATCTGTAGCTCATTGGAATCCTTCTTTCCCTGGAATAATACCGAAGCTCCAAAAGGGGACATTGAAGGTCTAATGAAACCTACATCAGCTAACTCCTTTAGCTGTCGTTTCAATTCCTCCAACTGAGGCCCTGATAAACGATAAGGTGCTCTTGTCGGGGGTTGCTTCCCTGGTTCAAGTTCAATGCTGTGGTCCATGGCATGCCTTGGTGGAAGCTTCTTCGGTAGCTCATTAGGCATCAAATCCACATACTCGGACAGCACATCAGAAATCTCAGCTGGAACAGGCGTCCCCACTCCATCACCTTTGACTCCCTTGAACATCACCACATATGTCTCCATATCTGACTCCTTCATAGCCTTCTCCAAACTTAGTGCAGAAACATGCTTCACCTTGACTTCCCTCCTTTGCCTATGAGTGGGCAAAGTCCAAGTTTGTGTCTGTCTAACCAGCACCACCTCATCCCAGAAGGGGAAAACAATAGCCCTGTTTCCCTTCAAGAAATCCTGTCCAAGTATCACATCAAAGTCGTTCATCTCCATCACCTTGAAGTCCAACTGACCCGTCAAACCTTTTATCTGCACCAGCACTTCGTGTGCCAAACCCGCCACCTTAGCCCTAGAGTTCACTGCCTTAACCTCCATGTTTGATGGGAGGATCATCAGTCCGACCTCTCTTGCCAACCATGTCGACATAAAGTTATGGGTGGCCCATGTGTCCACAAGAGCTTGAATGGTCTTACCACAGACCATCAAGTCCACGAAACCCAGACTGTTCATCCATGATTTCTCCATAACCTGTCCTTGCATACGTACCCGTTCACTTTGTTCATCATTCAGCAATGGCTTCACCATCTGTGAACCTGCACTGATACCACCTGTCATGCCCCCAATTCTTTTTTCCTTTAATTGGCCAAGTGCAGCACTGCCTAAGTAACCAACTTTCTTCATAATTATGTTACTTTACGAACTACGCCTTCATTCTTGTATAAAAACCATCAATTTCATTATAATGTGTGGAAACAATCATAACAACATGATAAACGACAATAGAAACGCCAACAATATGCAAGAGAAGAACTTCTTTTATTATGTATGAGAAATTATTACAATGGCCGGGAGCGTCGCTCCACCAGCATTCATAACCGAGGTTGGGCGCCCACCCGTGCAAGAGCGCATGGTGGTCGCACCTCAACACTTCACCAAAATACAATAATACAACCTTGCCCGAATGGGTGGGCGCGCCCGTGCACACCCACATGAACCACAACCGAAGTATCACCTTGGCATTCGGGTGGTTCTCCCGCGCCCTCGCCCGAACTATCAACCGGGCGGTTCACCCGTGCCCACACCATGTGCGTTCACCCGCGGGTTGGGTGGTTCACCCGCGACCTCAACCCGTGTGCGACTACCCAGCGGGCGGTGGTTCACCCGCGCCCTCGCCCAACTCTACCTCCACCTGTTCACCGTGGGCCTTTGTTCACCTGTTCACCTATAAGCAACACTCCACCATTAAGTATCCTCCACAGGTGAACACATATACTTAACCATGGTGGTATCAGAGCAGGTTCAATAATACAAGCTTCACAAGTGTCCTTGGCAACATCCAGGTCTATACTTAGCGACTTTTACAATAGAGGCAAAATAGCCTTTTACAACCTTTGTGCACACCTTGCACGGTGGGAGGGTGCTCACCCGAGTCACCAAGACTCCCTCCTCAAGTCTCCACACAAAACTGCACTTCAAACAATCCTTGGGCACGCCTTGCCCAACCTTCGACCAACTCCAAGTATCACCAAGTGAGCGACCTCAAGAAGTGCGCATGAGTTATGCGCATAACCTTCCACTTCTGCGCACTTGTCTCTTCCCTTGAGCTCTCGTATGAAGAGGCTTGTGCAATTTTCGATTGTGAAATGAACTCCCAATGCTTCCAATATATATGCGTTGTAATGTGGGTGGTGGCTCACCCAGCTGACCACCAAAACATGGTCTGCACACCCCTACAAGCGCCCTTGCACATGTCGGCCAGCCCCCTAATACAAGTCGGCCTCCATCCAACTCTTCCACGCTCATTGGGTCTAAGTCTTCGATTGTTTCACTTATCGTCGCATGCAACTCTCTTGAACGTTGCATTTCCGTGTCACCTTACCCGGTGCTCGACTCGCGTGCGGTCGTGCACGCCCTCCGTCGCATCGCACAACGCACGCCCGGTTCATGCGCGCCTGGGCGCCCGGCGCCCGCCCATCGCACAATAACGAAGGTGTTACATCCTCCTCCACCTGAAGTCATTGTCTTCCTCGATAACATCCTCCAAGCATCAATGTCCATGATGTCAACTCCTCCACATATGGCAAACATCCCTGCAACATATGTAGGACTCCATCTCCACCATGTCTCCCCTCAACAACTAATTGTCACCAAGATAACCATACCAATGTATGTCATATATCAGATGTCCATGATCATCGACCACCCTGTCACAATCTCCTCATGTTGCTCTCCACAATGGAAGGCTGGTCCTTCCAACTCGAGCTACATGTCCACTGCAACAATGTGTCAAACTCCATCATGTCATCATGTGCATAACTGCCATCAACAAGTGCTAACACAACTCCACTATGTGCCAACATCTCATCCATCAATCTGTCAAGTGTCCCATGTGAACACCTCTCTATCATGTGAACCATGTGAACACCTTTCTCCATCATGTGTCCTATGTGAACCGCTGCCATGATACTCCAACATAATGTTAACATGCCCCTGTGCACTTCCGGACCCCATGTCGGAACTAGTTGGGTAGCTAATCCGACCATCACGCTCAAGCCATGAGAGTGAACAAACTCACATCACCACCAATCGTTTCCGAAAACATCTGCCACATCCTGAACTCATCAAGAATAAACCATGCTCAGGTTCATGAAGTAGCCCTCATCTCATCTGCAACATGTCATGATGCTTGATGCCAAGCCATCCCTGCACCATCATACCTGCTCAAACTGCTTAAAGGACTCACTTCCATGAGTAGCTAACAATGAGCCCCATCTTCTTGTCCATCTAAGAATATGTGGAGGGGTTAGAGCTGGAAGGCTCACCCTCACTAATCATCTCAATCCATCTATCAGGATCCTCAATCTCCATCCTTTGTAGATAAGTGACCCGGTCCTCCTCCCGAACATCCGGCCTCACATATAACTCCTCATCATCATCATCATCCTCAACCACTTCTAGCCTTCTTGACAAGTCGAAGATAATATCTGAAAGTGTCTTGATGACCAATGACTGCTCGGTAAGCTTTGTCTCAACCATGGACAACCGCTTACTCATGTCACCCAATTTCTTCTCATCCCCCATTTGCATCACTGCCAACTCACAATCAGGCCTGGTCACACCAAAGGTAGGCACACCAATGGGTACATCTTCCCTTCCATCGTAAATGTACAGCTTCTTCAAATGTGGAACAATCATAGCATCATATTGTTTCATAAATTCCATCCCCAGCACAGCCTCATAGTCATCAATTCACACTATAGTGAAGTCCACCTTCCCGGTCCATTCACCAAGTGTTGTGTCCACCTGTTCAGCTACACCAAGAACTTCATCCGGAGGAGAATTCACTATCTTCATATGTGCCTTGATAGGAACATATTTCAGCCCAATCCTTCTCGCAGTATCTTCACCCATGAAGTTGTGAGAAGCCCCACTATCCACCATAGTGAGTATATCAGCACCTCCAACCTTCATCTGAACATACTCCAACTTATTCCTCTCAGGATCCTTCCGAGAGATCACCTCTGTAGTAGCAGCAGCACCAAGTATCTGCATCATCCCCACAGAAGCACCTTCCTCTTTCGCATTAGATTGTGATATAGCAGCCACTTTCGGTTTATAAGGACAATTCTTCACCGTATGTGGTCCAACACATAACCAACACTTCAAGACCTTCTTCGTCTTCGAACTATCATCCGATTTCGAAGCATCATCTTTCTTCTTATCTTTCGGCTTATCAGACTTCTTCTTCCTATCATCAGAAGTCTCATCATAATGCTCCACCAACCTATCCACAGCAGCAAAAGCCTCTTCAAGTGTTCTAATCCTTTGTCTCTTCACCTCATTGTAGGCCCAAGGCTTCGACCCAATAATGAAATTGAACACCTTGTCCCTCTCTGCCATGTCAGGAAGTTCTAGGACTGCACTTGCAAACTCCCGCTGATATGTCTGAAGGTTCCCTGTCTTCTTTATGAATTTAATCTTCATCCTTGCTTCCCATGTTTTATCTTGAGGACTAAAATGGGCCTGCAAAGCTCCTTTTATCTCATCCCACGAAGTGATGTCACTAGCACTGCCACTGGCAATCTGGTCCATCCGCCTTCGCCACCACATCTTAGCATCCTTTGTTACAAACTGAGCAGCTACCTTGACCTTTGTCTCAACATCAGATAGACCCAACCATTCCAAGTATTGCTCCATGTCCCACAAAAAGTTGCCAAGAGTCTTTGCACTCCTTGTACCATCGAACGATGCCGGTTCCTTGACTTTCACATGAGGCACTCCTCCACTTGAGCCATGCCTCATGACCTTCTTAACACCACAATCTCATCCTTGGCTTGATCAAGAGATTTCTTCAAGTCCATGATCTCTGCAAGACCCTGGTCCCTTGCTTATTTAACCTCCTTGACCCTTAATTCAAGTTGTGTACACATAAGATCAATGTACTCGTGTTGAGTTCGGAGTTCATCAAGCTCATCCTTCATCTTCAAAGTTGCCTCTTGCTCTCTCACGACCAAGTCAATCTTCTTTTCCCATTGAGCTTCCAAATCCTCCATCCTTTCCAACACTTTCTAAATAAGTCCAAGGGTAGTATCCTTGGCATCACGACTAGGCCCAACTTGAGATTCAACCATTGCTAATAGCCTTCTCCTTCTTTGCAACCTAGTCTCGACCATGCACCAGCTTCACCTGCAACCCAAGTCCTTGATACAACACTTATCAGGAAGTGTTTCATCAACTTCTTTCCCTTGCAAGAACCTGTTACCACAGTCACTTCTTCCAAGTGCCCATACACCTGCACTTTGTCACGAGCAACACTGCTCAACCCAGTCCTTCAAGACTCCTCCAAGTCTTTAGACTAGCTTTGATACCAACTGTCAAGTTGTGTATCAGCTTTCATCTGAAAGCTACACCAGCTCTGATACCAACTGTCACGATGCCACGGCGGTAGTGGTCTTTGAACCGTGCCGGCGAGGTGCGACACCACCGAACACTTTATTTTTAACAATACTCGTGCACATGGACTACGCCTAATTCACTTTCTCCTACTTAGTTTTTTATTCTCAACCAAGTATTATTATGCATAACCTTTATACAATGAACACCCATACTCATTCATTATCATCAGCAATTATAAAAGAGAACAATAATTGCACCGTATAAAGGGAGGGGCAACTCCCTGAACAATGAGTCTGCCCAACAATGTATATTAATCAGTCTTTTCAATAATACAAGATTCACAAGTATCCTTGGCAACATCCAAGTCTATACTTAGCCACTTTTACAATAGAGGAAAAACAACCTTTTACAACCTTTGTGCACACCTTGCACGGTGGGAGGGTGCTCACCCGAGTCACCAAGACTCCCTCCTCAAGTCTCCACACAAAACTGCACTTCGAACAATCCTTGGGCACGCCTTGCCCAACCTTCGACCAACTCCAAGTATCACCAAGTGAGCGACCTCAAGAAGTGCGCATGAGTTATGAGCATAACCTTCCACTTCTACGCACTTGTCTCTTCCCTTGAGCTCTTGTACGAAGAGGGATGTAAAGCCTCTGGTTGTGCGACGCGGTTGGGTACCGGGCGACCCGGGCGCGCACAGAGGTGGAGGGCGAGTTGGCTCACAAGGCGGTTGTGCGACGGTCGTGCGACGAGCTATGTGAAGTCTCTTGGATATGGGGCTTTGGGCAAGTCGCCTGGGCAGCCAGACTTAGCCCCACACCTTGAAATATATTGTTGTACGTTGGGACTCATTTTCTCATCAAACAACTTCGCATAGTTCATAGGCACTACTCTCTTGGAGGCAAGTCACTTGTGTGCAGATTTGGAGGAGAGATGAGCGCATGGCTCATGCGCTCTCCTTGGTGGGTTGCACTTGGTGAAATGCTCTTGGTGAAGAGGTGAACGCGTTGGGCAAGACGTGCCCGGGGTGCTTGTGCGGAGGTGCTGGTTGTGTGACGACTTGGCGAGGGTGTCTTTGTGGCTCGGGTGAGCACCCGCCCATCGTGCAAGGGTGCACGAAGATGTGTTGAAGTGTTGGGTTGTGAACGGAGGTATGTCTCGGTTGGAGGCGCCCGTGTGTGGTGACTTGGAGGTGCGGCGGAGTTGGGAAAACGACACGACAGTGCGATGAGGTGAACGAAGGATCGGTTAGTCGTGCGGTGACCATGCGGAGGTGCCGACGAGATGGGCAACCAAGTTTGCCGATGTTGTGAAAATTTGGCTAAGTATAAATTTGTTGTTTCCCAAGATTTAACTGGTGCATTGTAAAAACGAAAGATTGTATAATATATTGTTGGGCAGACTCATATTGTAGGGAGTTTCCCCTCCCTTTATACTGTTGCATTTCTTTGATATAATGTTGTTGATAATGAATGTGTATGGGTGTTCATTAGTATAAAGGTACATTAATAATACTTGGTAAATAAACTAAGTATGGATGGTTAAGGCGTAGTCTACAATCATAAGTATCGGTGAAAAGAAAACGGTTGGTAGTGCCGCACCTCGCTGGCATGGTTGAAAAACCACCGTAGGCTTGGGGGCGTGACAGTTGGTATCAGAGCATCAGGCTTGAGTAGGGTTGCTTGTGACGAAGTGGCAGTGGAAGTAGGTACTTGCAGGTGAAGGAAGCTAGTTTCACACAAGTGGAACAAGGGCCAGTTCATGGTTGTAGGGAACTTGGTGAAGCTAGTGAATGGTGAAGGTTGGAACCAGGTGTCGTAGAGTTGGGCAGGTGGTACTACGTGTTGTTCATACGATTTGGGCACTTGTCAGGTGGGAAAGTGGGACTGCGTATGAGCAGGTATACACGGTTTGGGCGTCTGTGGACCAAACGAAGTACGAACCGGGGAAGACGAAGTACAAGGCATGGCAGCTATGGAAGAATGTGAAGGGAAGCTCTTGCTTACCTTATACAAGTTGAAGCGGATGAAAGAGGAGAATCCCCAGATTCAAGAGAAGCTTGCAGTCTTGGAAAAGAATGTTGAAGATGAGCTTCTTCAACTTGGTTGGACAATGGAGCAAGATGAAGTTATATATTGTGCAAACAAGGAAGAGGAAGTCGTGATAGTCGAAGATGTTGCAGAAATGACCATGATGGAGGATGAGCTTGAGATTGATCAAGTTGGACCAGGATTGTGCAGTTTACAGACATATATGGATGAGGGTACTCTCATGGAGGAACCTCATGATGATGATGTAAGTACTATTGATACATGTGTTTCATTTGAGCCTTTGGTAGATGGACCGTGTGCAAGGAAGGGCAAAGTCAGTTTGCCGATGCTAGGGAGCATCTTACCATGGATGACTATGATGAGACCTTGTATGGAGAAGCAAGGGTTGTTGATTGTTGCAAAACTTGTTGGGGTTGTTTGTGACCTTGTGGGAGAAGGTACAAAGGCTCGTGACAAGGGTGGAACTTGATGATCGTTGTGGAGAATGGGTCATGCTTTAGCCACATGGTTAAGTGTCCGACATGACTCGTGGACAGATTGGAGGGCACACACTTGAGTTGCTTGGGTGGACTTCTCATGGTCGAGACCAAGAGAAAGTCTTGGTGGAACCTTTGGTGGAGGAGCTATGATGGAGAGACTCATGTGATGATGATATGGTTGGGTGACCGAGTTCACTAGACTGAAGATTGTAGCTTGGGTGAGGATGACCGATTGTTGTGATGGGTCTACTTGGTTGGACTACATGGGCAACTTAGTCATGGACATTAGGTTGGAGACATGGAGCATGGAAGTCTTATGCAGGGACATTATGTGGGAGCACTTGTAGAGGTGTCACTTATGGGCATCCAATGAGGAGTGCTAAAGCAGGGATGTTGTGCAGATGGATTTGCTGATGTGACATGGAGATGTTTTACTTATGAGCCGATGGAGAGGTTGTGCACTCTTGTACAACAAGGCCATGGACTTGGATGGAGTTGTGAGTAGACTATGGGGCATTCTTACTACATGGAGAGCCGAGGCATCTTGCAGAGACCTTTGGGTCGAGACTTGTATGCTTGCTGAGATGTTGGTTGGCGATGGCTTTGGAGCTCATGATGACATGAGATTGTTGTGACTTTTGGGAACTTCATATATGGTGGACTTGGAGGATTTGATACATTGAGGAGCTGAGGTCAGGGACTTTGATGCAGGATGGGGTGCATACTTTCAAGTACATGTATGGGAATGTCTTGAAAGAGTGACTTGATGTGGAGGATCGATATGAGGCACTTTGGAGTGATGGAGTTATGATGGTGATGATGCCTTGGTGGCAACACTTGGGCATGGGTTGAGCCGAGACTCAACTACTTTTACACATGGGAGCTTATTGATCTATGATCATGGGCAGATCATGGATACATGAGGCAGGTGTATACTTGTTTCTATGCTAGACTTGAGGGATGACACATTGCAGATGTGATGGAGGTAGCTTCATGGGCATGGATGTGGCACACCGAGAGTTGGAGTTTGATGAGATGGTCTCTTCATGTTGAGGAGGCACACATATGGATGATGTCGGGATAGATGTGGCTGATTTCATGCAACACATTGGCACCAAACATCATGGACATATTACAGATGAGATGAGGACTACTTCATGGACCTGAGCATGGCTTACACTTGTATGGAGATAGATTCTTGATCGAGTTCAGGATGTGATAGGGATGTTTTGAGAAACGATTGATGGTGGCATGAGGATGTGCATTCTCATGGTTTGAGCGTGGTAGTTGGACTGATCACTCGACTAGTTCAAACATGAGGGTCAACAATGTACAAAGATGTGTTAGAATTGTGTTGGAGTATCATGGCAGCAGTTCACATGGGGACGACACATGGTGAGGTCGACACGATATGTTTCAATGGGCATGTAGCTTGAGATGGAGGGGGCCAGCCTTCCACGATGGAGCAGCATGTGGAGATTGTGACATGGTGGTTGATGGTCATGGATTGAGATGGTTATCTCAATCCAATGGGTGCCTACCTTGGTATGGTTATCTTGGTGACGGATGGTTTCCGAGGCGAGACATGGTGGAGACGGTGGTTCTACACATGTTGCAGAGATGGTTGCAGTATGTGGAGGAGTTGAAATCATGGATGATCTTGGTGGATGGTTACTAGGATGGTATGTTGTCAAGGACGACAACGATTTCAGGTGGAGGAGGATGTAAAGCCTCTGGTTGTGCAACGCGGTTGGGCGCCGGGCTATCCGGGCACGCTCACAGGTAGAGGGCGAGTTGGCTCACACGGTGATTGTGCGACGGTCATGTGATGAGCTATGCGAAGTCTCTTGGATATGCGATGAACTTATGTGACGATAATGAAGAGCTTGGCATATGTATATGCGTGTGGAGCATGGAACAAGATGGTGGGAGGCCAACTTACACTTTAATGAAAGCCGACATGAAAACAACGTATTTGTGATAGCGTTGGGGCTTTGGGCAAGTCGGCTGGGCAGCCAGACTTAGCCCCACACCTTGATATATATTGTTGTACATTGGGACTCATTTGCTCATTGAACAACTTCGCATAGTTCATACGCACTACTCTCTTGGAGGCAAGTCACTTGTGCGCAGATTTGGAGGAGCGATGAGTGCATGGCTCATGTGCTCTCCTTGGTGGGTCGCACTTGGTGAAATTCTCTTGGTGAAGAGGTGAACACATTGGGCAAGACGTGCCCGGGGTATCGTGCAGAGGTGCTGGTTATGCGACGACTTGGCGAGGGTGTCTTGGTGGCTCGGGTGAGTGGGTGAGCACCTGCCCATCGTGCAAGGGTGCACAAAGATGTGTTGAAGTGTTGGGTTGTGAACGGAGGTGTGTCTCGGTTGGAGGCGCCCATGTGTGGTGACTTGGAGGTGTGCCCGAGTTGGGAAAATGACACGACGGTGCGATGAGGTGAACAAAGGATTGGTTAGTCATGCGGTGATCGTGCGGAGGTGCCGACGAGCTGGGCAACCAAGTTTGCCGATGTTGTGAAAATTTGGCTGTGTAAATTTGGGGTTTCCCAAGATTTAACTGGTGCATTGTAAAAACGAAAGATTGTATAATATATTGTTGGGCAGACTCATATTGTAGGGAGTTGTCCCTCCCTTTATACTGTTGCATTTCTCTTATATAATGTTGTTGATAATGAATGTGTATGGGTTTTGATTGGTATAAATGCACATTAATAATACTTGGTAATGAAAAATAAACTAAGTATGGATGGTTAAGGCGTAGTCTACAATCATAAGTATTGGTGAAAAGAAAACGGTTGGTAGTGCTGCACCTCGCCGGCATGGTTGAAAGACCACCGTAGGCTTGGGGGCGTGACAGGTGGTATCAGAGCAGGTTCACAGATTGTGAAGCCGTTGTTGAATGATGAACGAAGTGAACGAGTATGTATGCAAGGACAGGTTATGGAGAAATCATGGATGAACAGTCTGGGTTTCGTGGACTTGATGGTCCGTGGTAAGACCATTCAAGCTCTTGTGGACATAGGGGCCACCCATAACTTTATGACGACACGGTTGAAAAGAGAGGTCGAACTGATGATCCTCCCATCAGACATGGAGGTCAAGGCAGTGAACACTAGAGCTAAGGTGGCGGGTTTGGCACACGAAGTGCCGGTGCAGATAAAAGATTGGACGGGTCAGTTGGACTTCACGGTGATGGAGATGAACGACTTTGATGTGATACTTGGACAGGATTTCTTGAAGGGAAACAGGGCTATTGTTGTTCCCTTCTGTGATGAGGTGGTGCTGGTTGGATAGACACAAACTTGGACTTTGCCCACTCATAGGCAAAGGAGGGAAGTCAAGGTGCAGTATGTTTTTGCACTAAGTTTGGAGAAGGCTATGAAGGAGTCAGATATGGAGACATATGCGGTGATGTTCAAGGGAGTCGAAGGTGATGGAGTGGGGATGCCTGTTCCAGCTGAGATTTCTGATGTTCTGGCCAAGTATGTGGATTTGATGCCTAATGAGCTACTGAAGAAGCTTCCACCAAGGCGTGCAGTGGACCATAGCATTGAGCTTGAACCAGGGAAGCAACCTGCGGCAAGAGCACCTTATCATTTATCAGGGCTTGAGTTGGAGGAATTGAAATGGTAGCTAAAGGAGTTAGATGATGCAAGTTTCATTAGACCTTCAAGGTCCCCTTATGGAGCTCTGGTATTATTCCAGCGAAAGAAGGATTCCAATGAGCTATGGATGTGATGTGACTACCGTGCATTGAACAAGCAGACGGTGAGAAACATGTATCCTTTGCCATTGCCTGCTAATTGCTTTGACAAGCTTGCGAAAGCCCAAGTGTTTTCCAAGCTGGACTTGAGGCATGGGTACTATCAGGTGTGGATTGCTGAAGGAGACGAGAAGAAGACCGCGATCATAACAAGGTATGGTAGCTTTGAGTTCCTTGTTATGCCATTCGGGTTGTGCAACGCTCCTGCTACATTTTGCACTTTGATGAATGATGTTCTACGACCATACTTGGATTAGTTCGTAGTAGTGTACTTGGACGATATAGTGGTGCACAGTGACAACATGGAGGATCATAAGAAGCACTTGGCGATAGTGTTCAAGGCACTGAGGGAGAATCAGTTGTTCTTGAAGAAGTCTATGTGTGTGTTCGCTCAGATCGAGATTCTGTTCCTTGCGCATATTGTTAGTTAGGGGTACATACGAATGGAGCCGAGTAGAGTGAAGGCGATTGAGGACAGGGTTGAATCGAAGAATGTCCATGAGATGAGGGTGTTCTTGGGCATGACCATCTACCAATGGAAGTTTGTAGAAGGTTACTCCAAGGTAACATCGGCACTGACAAACTTATTGAAGAAAGATAAGAGGTGGTGTTGGAAGGATAAATGTCAAAAGGCATTTGATGACTTGAAGAGAAGGATGGTTACAACACCGATACTGAAGTTGCCTGACTTCGGGAGACCGTTTGAGGTACACACTGATGCTTCAGATTTTTCCATAGGAGGGGTTCTTATGCAGGATGGGCATCCAGTGGTGTATGAGAGTCAGAAGTTGCAGGATAGAGAGTAGAGGTATCCGGTTCATGAGAAGGAGATGACTGCGATCATCCACTGCCTTCATGTGTGGAGCCATTACCTGATTGGGAAGCCGTTTGTTGTCAAGACTGACAACGTTGCAACAAGTTATTTTGCATCACAACCGAAGCTTTCTGCGAAGCAAGCTCGTTGGCAGGACTTCTTGGCAGAGTTTGACATGTCTAGTATCCTCCACGCTACCTTGACCTTTGTCTCATCATCAGATAGACCCAATGGTTCCAAGTATTGCTCCATGTCCCACAAAAAGTTTCCAAGAGTCTTTGCACTCTTTGTACCATCGAACGATTCCGGTTCCTTGACTTTCACATGAGGCACTCCTCCACCTAAGCCATGCCTCACGGCGTTTTTCAACACCGCGATCTCATCCTTGGCTTGATCAAGAGATTTCTTCAAGTCCACGATCTCTGCAAGACCCTGGTCCCTTGCTTCTTCAACCTCCTTGACCCTTAATTCAAGTTGTGTAAACATAAGATCAGTGTACTCGTGTTGAGTTCAGAGTTCATCAAGCTCATCCTTCATCTTCAAAGTTGCCTCTTGCTCTTTCACGACCAAGTCAATATTCTTTTCTAGTGAGCTTCCAAATCCTCCATCCTTTCCAACACTTTCTAAATAAGCCCAAGGGTAGTATCCTTGGCATCACAACTAGACCCAACTTGAGATTCAGCCATTGCTAATAGCCTTCTCCTTCTTTGCAACCTAGTCTCGACCATGCACTAGCTTCACCTGCAACCCAAGTCCTTGATGCAACACTTATCAGGAAGTGTTTCATCAACTTCTTTCCCTGCAAGAACCTGTCACCACAGTCACTTCTTCCAAGTGTCCATACACCTGAACTTTGTCATGAGCAACCCTGCTCAACCCAGTCCTTCAAGACTCCTCCAAGTCTTTAGACTAGCTCCGATACCACCTGTCATGACGCCACGGCGACGGTGATCTTTCAACCGTGCCGGCGAGGTGCGGCACCACCGAACACTTTCTTTTTAACAATAATCGTGCACATTGAATACGCCTAATTCACTATCTCCTACTTAGTTTGTGATTCTCAACCAAGTATTATTATGCATAACCTTTATACAAATGAACACCCATACTCATTCATTATCATCAGCAATTATAAAAGAGAACAACAATTGCACCGTATAAAGGGAGGGGCAACTCCCTGAACAATGAGTCTGCCCAACAATATATATTAATCAGTCCTTCTTTGATAATACAAGTATTCTTGGAAAAATCCAAGTCTATACTTAGCCACTTGTACAATAGAGGCAAAACAACCTTTTACAACCTTTGTGCACACCTTGCATGGTGGGAGGGTGCTCACTCGAGTCATCAAGACTCCCTGCTCAAGTCTCCACACAAAACTGCACTTCGAACAATCCTTGGGCACACCTTGCCCAACCTTTGACCAACTCCAAGTATCACCAAGTGAGTGACCTCAAGAAGTGCGCATGAGTTATGTGCATAACCTTCCACTTCTGCGCACTTGTCTCTTTCCTTGAGCTCTTGTACGAAGAGGCTTTCCCAATTTTCCGATTGTGATATGAACTCCCAACACTTCCAATATATATGCGTTGTAACGTGGGTGGTGGCTCACCCAGCCGACCACCAAAACATGGTCTGCACACCCCTACAAGCGCCCTTGCACATGTCGTCCAACCCCCTAATACAAGTCGGCCTCCATCCAACTCTTCCACGCTCGTTGGGTATAAGTCTTCCATCGTTTCACTTATCGTCGCACGCAACTCTCCTGAACGTCGCATTTCCGTGTCACCTTACCCGACGCTCCACCCGCGTGCGGTTGTGCACGCCCTCCATTGCATCGCACAACGCCCGCCCGGTGTGTGCGTGCCCGGGCGCCCGGTGCCCTCCCATCGCACAATAACGAAGGCATTACATCAACTTGACACAGGCGAACACATATACT
This sequence comes from Pinus taeda, assembly GCA_000404065.3. NCBI lineage: Eukaryota > Viridiplantae > Streptophyta > Pinopsida > Pinales > Pinaceae > Pinus > Pinus taeda. The sequence continues at coordinate 254 of APFE030197309.1, read as the reverse complement.
TAACACATAGAAATAGTTAAGTATAACTTGGTCTAGTATAGAGTTAGGTAAAGTGTGTTTCTTTACTATGTACTTTTGTAACTTACAATTCGACGGTCACGATATGTAGTGATCTTGTTGGGTTGTGTTATATTCTTTCCACATAGTTAACAGGGGGTTTGAGGGGTACCCGTAACCCCACTTTATGGGGTCCGGGGCAGCGCCCCAGAAAATTTTGGTTTTGGACCCTATGTTAGGTTGGGTGGACCCACCTA
>APFE030197302.1:10783-84222 GCA_000404065.3 Pinus taeda | reverse complement strand
AAAGCAATGAAGATGAGTAAGACTTCTACCAATGCTGCTACTACATCTAATAAGTGGAAATGCATGGATCTAAAATACTGGCATTATAAAAGGCATGTTTTTGTACTTTTCATTAAGTAGGTGGAATGATTGTGATTTTGTGCTTATTAGGGTTTGGTTGTGCAGATTGGATGGAGAAGGAAGGAAAGCGTGGGACAGGTTGGGGAGGCTAGGTGAGGTCCCTATGGACCCTTGGCATTCATCCACAGAGGTTTTCCACGTTCAGAAGCTCAGCAACTGCGTGAATGACCTCCTACAGGATGTCTGCAGGGGATTCTACAGGAAACTCAGGGTTTTCTACAGGATGTCTCTGAACTGCTACAGGATGGTCTACCGTGAAGGACTGAGGTGAGGGAAAGGTGATGGAAGGGTAGGAAGGGATGTGAGAGATAGGGATCAGGCTGGTGATGGCTCAGGAGTGGAAGGATGAGATGGGAAACGGGTGTAGGGAGTTTGTTGGAGTGATGTACGTGAAAGTTCAAGGAATGAAGCTACGTGAGAAATAGGAGATGTTCAGGAAAGGGCAGAACGCAATGTAAGTCAAAGAAACGTGGTTACATGCAAGGTCAAAACATAAAGGATGGCAATGAAACGAGATGGAGAAGAGTGTAAATGAAACAAATGACCAAAACTGTTTATCAAACCGGAAATGCATCAACCTACACTAAGTGTACCGTGATTTTATTGAACAGTGATCCAAAACGCAAAGAGAAATACGTATGGAACGGTGATGAAGAGATGTGTGGCTCGTGTAAATGACAAGGAAGCATCTAAATCCAAATCATAACTGTATCAACCAAATTCATGCGTGTTTTTGGTGGTCTGCTATGGACTGCACCCCAATCCCCAAACGAGATGGCAGTGAGCCTTAACAACCATTTTTGCTGGAGCTCCAATGGATGTTATGTATCCTCTGCTATGCTAAGCAAGTGGAAGTAATGGCATCATAAGCAAAATCTATCTAACTCATAAGAAAATCGAATTACAAGACTGCCATTCAAATTGCATGTGCAAATGAAATTTAAAGTGCTGGAAATGAAATAGAAACAATACTGCAACAGAGGGGATCTATGGCTCTCAGGCTGGGCCCTAACCTGAGAGCTATAGTCTCCTAATGAAACTCAGGAATAGCTCACAAACTGTCTTCTTTATTCATAATTCAATGTCATGCCAAACTGGCTTACAGCAAAAGAAAACAAAAATGGCCTGCTTCCAAAATTTTATGATAACCAAAGAGATTCAACAACCTATCTAAGGCTAGGGCCTCCATATTTATACAAAAAATGATGATCCTCCAAGTAGCCTTGATTCTAGGAGCTCGGCTGTCCAACTGAAGTTTAATTGTGGATTTGTGAGGCAGTTCAAAACTGCTGTTCTGGTAGAACAGTTGATGATTGCTGTTCCTGTAGGACAGCTGGCTACTTCTGAGGCTCAGAGGGGACATTGATTGGATCTCGGAGTTCTCGGTGGGAATCACAAGGAATGTCCCAATACCGTGGACATCTCTCCACAAAATCAGCAGTGCCACCTTATTGTCTCCTTATTCCTTTTGCGTTGTCTCTTGTTCCCCTTTTTAATGCCAAAACCTGGAATCACAATGCATTAGTCACGTGGATAAAGTGTCTAACCTTCCTCCTACAAACAACATGAAATAACTAATAAATGCATGCATAAGCAAATAAAGATGAATGGTTTGAGCAAGTAAAGTAGGCCAAAATGAGCCCGAATTGTACCAAAATTGGGGCTCATCAATAATATCATCTAAAGATGATTCTTTAATTCTCTTAGTGACTTGTTTAAGTATTTTGTTGCTGGGTCCTTGTTTATAATTTTGTAGCAGCCACTTTGGCTTAGGTGTTCTTCCATTTTTTTATTATAATCAGTTCTATTCATAATCTCAGTATCATTACCCTTATCAGCTTTTAAAATGACAATATTTTTATTTTTTCTGAGTTTGATCAAAACCCTTTTCTCATCTTTTGATATGTTGCAGGGAGGAGGTTTGGCACTTCTAAGAATTTTTGCTACATCCTGTCAAATTTCTTCAGCTTCAATAGAGTCAACTTCTTTGATGGAAAGCTCAATATTCCAAATGGCATCATCTACCAAGATTTTCTTCTGTGCTATGGCGAAATTGAGACCTTTATGTAACAGTGATTTTGTGGCATCGTCTAATTCAATGCAAGATAAATTAATAACCTTAGACTTGAAGGGTTCGATGTTTGATGTTGGGTTATATAAAACTCTTCAATAGGTTATTCCACATTATTCAAAAAATAATATCAAGAATATTCCTAAATATTTTGTAGAAGTTAAATCCTTATCATCCACCTACTAATTATTGATAGTCAAATTAACATTCTAGAATCGATATTCCAAAATGATGATGATGACGATGATTAACATTCACTAAGACCAATATGATATATCATACCTTACAATGATAAGAAATTAATTGAAATTATTTAACATATTGATAGAAGACCTTACCCTACCAAATAAACCCAAGATTTTTCCTTCGCAATCAAAGTGACATTGTAATTTCTCACTTTTGTCTTTGGCTTCGAAGTCCACACATCTATGACCTCGTTCCCCTTCACTCTAGTGGAAAACACCTTTCTCCTTTTGTTTAATCGAAATTTCTCTCTTTGTTTAGAGTTATTTCTACTTAACTCCAACTCTCGATCTCTTACCGACCTCTTGAAGCTCCTTTAAAGCAGCCTAAAATTATATATATATATATATTATTATATATAATATATAATATATATATATATAATATTATATATATTTATTTATATTATTTAGTTAGTTAGTTATTTATTGATATTTATATCTATATTTATGGCCCCGCTGCAACAAATTTGAGGTTGGCTTTGACTATCAATTTGGAGGCCGGCTTCTCTCTATCTACTTCCCTTCACCACACAAATATCGATATCACTTGCAAAGTCATATATATATTCGAAAATTTCACCAGTGTAAACTGAAGGTCCGACCAACTTGGATTGATTATGGTCTTCATTTTATGGTAACTTACCCCTTAGTTTGATCAACCCTACAAGTCAACTCGACTATTTCAAATTTGAACTTGGTTAACAGAGGCTACCAGTGATCAATTGCTTAAAGTTCTATTGGGATCGTGAAAAAAACCATGCCTTGGATTTTTCAAAGCTGACCTCCTCTGCTCTCTCCCTCACTTGGTTAACTCACAATATTCTTTGTTTAAGCATCCAAAGCTATGGTTCCCAACTATGGTGATTTTGACTGGAGTCTTGAAGGCATCCCTCAATCCTTCTTCCATTCAAATAACACCCAATGATTTTCCCATCCAACATTGAATCACTCACCTTGACTGAAGATGTCATCATAATTATGCTTTCAGTGCTCTTATGCATTGCTAAATTGACAACAACTCCACCCATGCTTTGCTCATTTATCAATGGGGAAATCTCTCAACAATCCATGTTAGTCCACTCCTCCTTAATCTATTCTCTCTTTTCACCATGCTCCCTCAAAGAATTGAATGGCCTCCTCACTTCAAACTTAAGGAAATGACACATGTCAAGTAACTTGTAATTTCATAAATATAGGAATTGCCCCTTATGGTGTTAACGTTGATCCTTCATAGATGGAATCATAGGAAATTTCAAATGAGACAGAAGTCATTACTGGAAAACCTAATTAGTTTCTATTTAAAATAGTGATTAAAAGTGAACACTAACCTGTGTACATACAATTCCTTCTTTATTTTTGTTCCTTATACCATGTGTAGTGACTAAGACCAATCACAAGGTGTCCCTATCTAAATCTCCAAGTGAACAAGAACTACATTACATAATGATTACGCAAAGAATAAAACACATATATGTAGAGAAAAATCAAACTTTATTATTATCAGGAAATATGCACAAATTACGAAGTCTGGCTTCATAATGTACTAGGAGCTATTCCTCCCCAAATTTGAATTCTCTAATTCTGGGATACCTTTCTATAGTACTACACACATAATTACATATACAACAATATTGGCTAGAAAATATCTCAACAGAAACAACAAGAACGGGACATTTGTCCAAAACCTAAAAGCTACCGGATTCCTAATCCTATACTTGTTACATTGACAAAGGCCCACTTGGCCAATAACTAAATCAACCTAACACTTCAACATAATTACAAAGATATACATGGCTAATTTATATCATATGATCTCAATTTTTTACAATTTACCACAAGTAAAATTCCTTCTCCCGTAGAGAATTCCGTAACACCTCTTAGTCTACGCAAAATATGAGGTTGATTCTCTTGTATCAAACTCCCTAGGTGGAAAATTTTGACCTCCTAGTCAAATCCCTTGAATATGTGAAAGCCTCCAAGGTCCCTAACTTTATGTTGCAGTTCCCCACATCTTTTCTTTTCTATATTGATGTTGTGTTTAGTTCTCCTGGATCCCATACCTTACTTTGCAATTATCCATATGACTGATCATGTTTTTGCTCCAGTCTTCACTTCATATTTTCATGATTCCAAGTTCCATTTTACTGAACTCCATTATCCTTGCTAAGACAATTTTGTACAGTTAGCTTATTATTGGTTTTCCTTTTACTTCCATGATCACAAATATTGTTTTGCAGTTGTCTCACCTTTTTCATGTCACTACAATATTCCATAGTCAACCAAGTGCTAAAACTAATTTTCATTTCCTCATCATTGTACCATTCGTCATGACTTCCTCAATTGCAATGTATAGTCTTCCCTCTTGCCAGTACATACTATTAACACATTCAATCTCATTAGTGTTTGTAGGATCTCAATTTCAACCTCATCATATGAATTCCATTATTTTGCATCCTCATAGTAGTAAATAAAATACAATATTTCAAATGGTTGGAAACTTTATATTTATGTTTGTTGCCTTGTACTCCTTGGTTGCAAATGAAAAAAAAAAACTCCTGAGACACACTAATCTCATAATTCTTTTCCTCTCCTTCTTTTCCTTTGTTGTTGTAACCATTCCTTCAGCAATCTACTTATCATCATCATACAACTCTAATACCTCGACTAGTTGAGTTTCCCTCAGTTATTTCGCTACATTATTTATGAATTTTTCTCCAATACTAGGATATTTCAACCAATCCTCTAGAGACTTCAACTCTTATTCATACCATTGAAACATAGTACTTGTAAATTTCTTTCCATCTTCCTTGTAGGTGTCTTCACATTCCAGCTCTTCATTTTCACTCCTCTTTGTAACATCCTTCCAGTGTTGTTCTTCACCATCTATGTGCCTATAAGCTAGTCTCATAACTCCTTTTGTCTTCTCCTTATATTTTTGTGAATCCATATCTACACATGCATTCCTTTGGACCTCATTTCCATGTTCTTTACCTACAAAATCCGTACATAAATTGTCAACATGAGGCTTCCCTGCCTATTTTGGTTGTCAATAGTCCTTCTCGTGGTGCATATGCCTTGTTATTCCCCTCATTCTAACAAAACATCGATTATGTCCTTATTATTTCCCATGACTGCTAAGTACCATGGACACTCTCAGAAATTTCTTGCAGGTCATTCCTCCTTGTCTTTCTTATGGAAAATCTATTTTTCTCCTAACTGCTGCCTCTTAGAAGCTTCCTTGTCCTGCCTTGAGCACTATGCATTGATTTCTATATTAATTTTGTCTTCTTGGACTAAATGAGTACTCCCATTATTCTTTTGGACCAATTTTCCATTCTCCTCCCCTACAAGACTTACACTCACATAAAATTCACTAATCTTAAAAAAGAAATTCATTGTAGCCTCACTTAGTTATTTTTCCATCAATTCCTTTGTCATTGTTTCTTGTTGATCACCACCATTAGATTAAATTTCCTTTTTCGCTTTTGTTCTTTCCATATAGTCCATGATACTTCCAGGATATCTCTCTTCATCCTCTTCTCTATCCATGACTACTTCTGATGGTTTCCATTCTTCATCGTGCTTATCGTCTACACATGAAAACAATAGGCTAGATTTAAAAATACTAGTCCCTTGAGCCTCTATTGGTATTCCTTGCATCACTTGTTGGTTTGGACTTCTCCCACAGCCCATGAGACTTCCCATCATTCTCCTTTCCTTATCTTCAAGGAGTGATATCCCTTCTCCTTCTTTGGGCTCAACTACTCTAAGATTTTCTTCTTTCATCTGTGCTTTTATCAAAGGCCTCATCCTTTTCTTCCTAGCTCTCTAGAGTTTGGGGATTTCCTCTTAAAACTATTGTGTTTAACAAATAATTTGAACCTCCTCCTTAGGTTCCATATCTGGCCTCTTTCCCTCTCCTATAGTAGTTGCATTAACACATCAATTTGTGCCTTCAACTAAGTCATCTCCTTTCCAAATTCTTCATCACTCATCCTTCTCATGTTATTTCTCTTGGACCCCTTTTCTCCTTTATTGTGGCTTTCACTCAACCCTTAATCTGACTAACAATGGTCACCTTCTTCCTTCTCTATGTGTGCTCTTCCATGCTCACCATGAGTTGCAACCTAGCCCTATAACAAGCCTCACATTACTTGATACCTGAAACCTCACCTCATCTTGGTTATTGGTGTCCTTGTTGGCTCCCTCCAATATAACCTCTTGAGCACTCCTTTCTCTCTCTAGTTGTTGCACCTTCTTCTCACCTCCTGATAACTTCACTTGTTCTCTCATGTTGTGGATCTCCTATCCTCTTCACTCTTCAATTGCAACTGGGTTCTCTTTTTCTACTAAAATCTTCTTGCTGCAATTTCCTTTCTTCCACAACCCTTAAGAGCTTTATTATTTCTCTCTTTAAATATTATCACAAAGTTGTAATATTGCTACTAATTTCTTATCAAATAAAATTTTAAAGGTTAGATTTACCTCCTTTAATGTTGGAGTTTTATCCTCTGCCTACATGTACTCTACTCCCATAACTGCTCCGACAACAACTATTCAATTCTCTACTTTTCTCTATCTCCTTCGAATGCAAACTCCTATTTCTTCTAGGTCATGGTTCTCTTGAATGTCTAGGCTTATTCATTTCTCCTACTGTTATAAAACAATTCATTGTCAATTATAAACCATAAAATTCATTACATATTGGTTTTTTCTCCAAATCTCCATGAGATGCTTTCTTCCCTTGTCTTCAACAATTTTCATTCACTGGTTGCAATCTCCCTTTAAATGCTCAAATAGAACTCTGGATCTAATACCACATCATAGCAAGCTCTTCCAATGGCTTACCAAATAAATCCAAGATCATTTATTCTCAATCACAATGACAACATATTTTCTCCCTTTTGTTTTTGGCTTCAAATTCCACACATATGTGACCTCTTTCCCCTTCACTCTGGTGGAACACCTTTCTCCTTTTGTTTAATCGAAACTTCCCTTTTGCTTGGAGAAATTTATATTTAAATCTGACTCTTGATCTCTTACCAACCTCTTGAAGCTCTTTTATAAAGCCAACCAAAGTTATGTATGTATGTATGTATATGTATATATGTGTGTGTACATACATACATATACATATACATATACATACATACATACATATATAGATATATATATATATATATATATATATAAAAAATTTTTGTGGCCCTCAGTGCAACAAATTTGAGGTCAGCAAGGACCATGAAGTTAGAGGTCAGCTTGGATCTGTATACTTCCCTTCACCATGACAATCTCGACCTCACCTACAATATCATATATACATCCTCGAAAATTTCTCCATCGTAAATCGGAGGTCAGGATAACTTGGGTCGGTTATGGTATTCCTTTTATGGTTGTGCACTTCCCAACACTCTCATAGTCTAACTATGTGTAACTTAGCCCTTAGTTCGATAAACCCAATGGGTCAGCTTGACCATTTCAAATTCAAACATGGTTAATGGAGATTTCCATCAGTCGATTTCATCTAGTTATACGTGGCTCATGAAAACGACCACGCCTCAGCTTGTTCAAAACTAACCTCATCTAGTCTCACCCTCACTTGGTTAATTCACAATACGCTTTTCTTAAGTGTCCACAAATATGGTTCCTAAATATGGTGAATTTGAATGGAGTCTTGAAGGATGCCCTTAATCCTTCTTCCAATCAGATGTCACCCAATAATTTTCCCATCCATCATTGAATCTCTCACCTCGATTGCAAGTGCCATCATAATTCAACTTTCAATACCTATACTTAGCTAAATCGACGAGAGCTCCACCCACACTATACTCCTTGTTTACCAATGGGAAACGCTCTCAATGATCCCCTTTAGTCCACTCCTCCTTAATCTATTCTCTCTTGTCACTATGCACCCTCAAAGTATTGCATGGCCTCCTTACTTCAAACTTAAGCCAACGACACATGCAAAGAAATTTGTAATTTCATAAATCTAGGCATTGTTCACTTACGGAGTTAACACTACTTCTTCAAGAATGGAATCGTAGGGACTTTCAAACGAGACAGAAGAAAATACACACACCTAATCACTTTATATTTAAAATAGGGATTAAAATCGAACTATAACCTATGTACATATAATTCCTTCCTTTATTTTGGTTCCTTCTACCATGTGTAGTGATCGAGACCAATCACAGCGTGTCCTTATCTAAACCTCCAAGTGGACAAAACCATATTAAAAAAATGATTACGCAAAGAATAAAACAAAAGTAAGTAGAGAAAATTCAAACTTCATTATTATTAGGAAATATACATAGTAAAATGTTACCTTTGTAATGTATTGGGATCTATTCCTCCTCAAATTCCAATTCTCTCATTTTGGGATACCTTTATACACTACTGCACATGTACTTACATAGAGAACACCATTGGCTAGAAAATATCTCAATAGAACTAATAATAATGGGACATATGTCCAAAACCTAAAAACTATCAGATCCTTAATCCTATACCTATTACATTGACAAAGTCCCACTTGGCCAGTCACTAAAACAACATAACACCTCAACTTAATTATAAATAGACACATGGATAATTTACAACCTTCAATTTCTAATTTGTACAATTTACCCATGAGGGATATTCCTTCCCCTTAGAAAATTTCATGACCCCTTTTGGTCTAGGAAAAATATGGGATTGATGCTCTTCCATCACATATTATTTCTATCCTTGAAATATAAGTGAGAGAATCCTTCGCAAATCACCATAGTTTTGTTGCCTTAATAGGTCAAGAAGGTTGATAGTGTGAAAGAAATTTTAAAAATTAGAATGGACTTGACTATAAGTTAAGTGATTTAAGACAAAAGAAAAAAATCATCTTAAACCCTCTTATTATTGCACAAGTGATGGACTCTTTCTTCCTATAGCATTTTGGAAGTAGACCAATTCCTAGTTTCAATATGAAGTTCATGGAATTAGTTCTTATCCTAGAAAATTTTATCTTCTTCTTAGCACTTACCAATACAAATAAATAACTATGGTTTCCAAGATTGGGGTTGATCACCTCCTTATAATATCTTAGTTTTCCTTTTTCCTCTGACTCTTTATCACTCCATAACTTCTCCTTAACATTCGAAGTAATAATATTTTTAATATTATCCTTAGTCTGCAAGATGGTCTCCCCCTGTAGCCCCCAATGGTCTAGCCAATGTTGGGCATCCTTATGCCATACTTGCTTGATCTAAAGGTGGCATTTTTTTCTATAGTTAGAAGAAATTTTAAGAAATCTCTTAGCTTCCATGCTGTATAAATTTTTATTATACATTATAAACATGGTCATAGTCATGCTTTCAATAGGCGAAAGGCTAGCTTGAATCAAGATTATAGGGCAAGGAGTATATCCTTTAATCTTGAGGTTCTAGGTTATAAAATGGTTTTGGATACATGGTCATAGTCATGCTTTCACTAGGCGAAAGGCTAGCTTGAATCAAAATGATAGGGCAGGGAGTATATCCTTTAATCTTGAGGTTCTAGGTTATAAAATGGTTTTGGATATACTCTATCTTCATCCATGATTCTCTATATATACCACAACCCAAAAGCTCACATCCATATAAAACAACATGGGTGACAAGAGTCTTAAAAAGGATTTTTTAAATCTCAAATCCAAATTTCTACTAACTTGCAACTGTTTTCAAGTCCATGGTATGATTCCATCCTCCATTTATCCTTTTCTCAATGATATAATTCCAATTGAGCTAATGATTGATGTTAATTCGCAGATATTTATTTGAAGTAACTTCCTCCAAGTAGTTATTATCATAAATCAAATTGTTATAGGTAATGGTTTTGAATTTAATTATCATGAAGTTAGTCTTGTCAGTGTTAACAGATGTACCCATCTTGGAGAAAACATCTTGGAGAATTCTTAATTGGTTGTCGAATATTCATGGATCCTTACCAAAATAATAATAATTTTAGCATAGAGGAGAGTAGTTATGATGATACCAGTGAGTTTGGGGCCAACACATCATGCATCTTCTAAACACTCTTCAAGATTATCAATGTAAATGTTAAAAAGGGTAGGGATAAGGGATACCCTTGCTTGACTTCGATAATGCAATTAACTTCTTATTACCAACCCTTAGTGGTATTAAACTTAGAAAGAACATTCTCATACAACCTTGTCACAACAACCCTCAACTTGAGAGGAACCATAAGCTCCTTTGGCCTCTTCTATAACTTCATCCTAGGAACAATGTGAAAAAAAAATTGAAATCCCTCAAAACAATAAAAGAGGTCTCTCTTATTATTGTGACATTCCTATACAATGATCCTAAGAGTAATAAGATGGTCGATAATTGAATGATGTCTCTTAAATATAGCTTGGCTTTTATCTCTTTTACCATTGTTTTCAAGCAATAGGATACTATTATTTTCCAAAATAAGTCTGTAGAGTTTGGCTAAAATGTGGTTGATCGTAATAGTTTTGTATTTAGAGGGAATGATTTTATCCACACTTTTAAATATATACACAAAAAGGCTCTACTTGTTGTTTAAATGAGAAATTTCTATTGATTTTTTTTCATTTCATAATTTATAAAGAATTGTTACAATGAATGGGTTTTTTGTTTCCTTGGTTGGCCTTTAGAAAATAGACCATGATCTTGCACCATCAAGAGTTGGATTAGAGTCGTAGTTGAGAGAACCAAAGTAAATATATGTAAGTTTGACCAATCCCAACCATGAACCACTTGATATGCTTGAAAACAAGTTCCTAATTACATTTTGGCATATATTTTAAAATCATTTAAATTTGAAAATTTGAAGGGAATAAGATGCAGGAAATGCTTAATGCGTGTATTTAAATCAAAAACAAAATTTTAAAAATTGATAGAGACTACTAGTGGTTGTTTAAAATATATAACGATATTATACCATCAAACGATTTTCTTCTTCCGCATCATCATCTTAGTATCAAGGACACTTCCAACATTTCTTTTAGACTATTTTGTAGTTGACATTGTCTAAGTTAGATATCATTTTGGGATTCAACTGCATTAGTTTAGTCATTCACGTATGACCATTTCCATGACAGGTAGTCATAACTGACTAATTTCTCATGATTTTTGAATAGTTCACTTAGCACTCATTGCATCGGGTGATGCTCACAGTGGTGAAGAAGTGGGATTGAAACTAGTGAAATGTGGAGAACGAATCACATAACATCAATCATCACTTCCGGGGCTTACACCCGGTAACCAGGACTTCCCAGGAGGTCACCCATCCCAGATCTCCTCTGGTCATACGTGAATGACTTACTAATGCAGTTGAATCCCAAAATATATAATGCACTACGTAAACCCCCATACTTAAATTCAAAAAGAGTCAAGGGATCTCTACTTGAATGGTTCATGAGGCACAATACTTGCTAAGGTTTTGCAAATGGGGTAGCAAGGTAAGTGGGCTTGATTGTGGGGAAAAACTCCACAGTTAAGCGCGCTTGAGCCAGAGGAGTTCTAGGATGGGTTGACCTCCTGGGAAGTCCTGGTTACCGGGTGCAAGCCCCGGAAGTGATGATTGATGCTATGTGATTCGTTCTCCACATTTCACTAGTTTCAATCCCACTTCTTCACCCCTGTGAGCATCACTCGATGCAATGAGTGCTAAGTGAACTATTCAAAAATCATGAGAAATTAGTCAGCTACCTCTCATGGAAATGGTCATACGTGAATGACTAAACTAATCCAGTTGAATCCCAAAATATATAATGCACTGCGTAAACCCCCATATAAATTCAAAAAAAGTCAAGGGATCTCTAACTTGAATGGTTCATGAGGCACAATACTTGCTAAGGTTTTGCAAATGGGGTAGCAAGCTAAGTGGGCTTGATTGTGGAAAAACTCCACAGTTAAGCGAGCTTGAGCCAGAGGAGTTCTGGGATGGGTGACCTCCTGGGAAGTCCTGGTTACCGGGTGCAAGCCCCGGAAGTGATGATTGATGCTATGTGATTCGTTCTCCACATTTCACTAGTTTCAATCCCACTTCTTCACCTCTGTGAGCATCACCCGATGCAGTGAGTGCTAAGTGAACTATTCAAAAATCATGAGAAATTAGTCAGTTACGACTACCTCTCATGGAAATGGTCATACGTGAATGACTAAACTAATCCAGTTGAATCCCAAAATATATAATGCACTGCGTAAACCCCCATATTGTCTAAGTTTCAGTAATGTTGCATATTGACTAGACTAGAACTACTTGCAAGTGACTTGAAACCTTCCAAATTACTATGGTTTGGTTGGAACTCTATCTCAAACATATTGTTTTGCCGCATTGGCCTCTAAAAGGTCACCTTGCATTCTTTCCCTAGTGGGGGATTGAGAGATAGATGTTGAACATGATTATCAACATTGGGAACTATTCCTCTTGCAAAATAAATACTATCATTTATTTGCTTCGAGTTAGTTTCCATGCTATTACAATAGATATTAAATGAATTGATCCTATTTTTTCCCCTTGCCTTTGCCTCACGTTCCACTAGTGTTACTTTAGTAAAGAACAGTGTTATTCATTTTTTAGAGGGAAAGAAGATAATGAAGATAACATAAGACATTCTAGGAGGAATCAATTTGAAAATGTCTCGAAATGGTAATGTAGTGTTGCATGTGCCTATAATTGGTAATCATGCATGTAATTGTGTCCCGAATTCTTCCTAAGCGAAGCTAGTCTATTCATTAGGCACTTGTAACTCAGTAATTATATGCTTGATGTATGGCTCATGATTAATCCTAATCTGATTGTTCCTTCATTTATATGGGAGCCATAAAAGAGAGGACAAGTTTACCAAGGCGGAGAAATTTCCAAGACGACCACTTTTGGCCATAATCCAGGAAAAACAATTTCAACAAATCTTGCAGAAGCAATGTTTAAAATCATGTGTTTTTATGATGGAAATAGATTCAGCACCATCACAAACCTCTAAGATAGCCAAAATCTTGAATTTTGACAATTGTAACTTGGATTTACAAAAATCCCAGCTGGAATTTATCAAAATATTACTGGAATTTCCATGACTTTCAGGGTAGAAAAGTAGTATGGTTAGACTACGACTAAAAAATACTAGCTTGTGGTGAAGTACCCTTGAATTTTTCTAAATCAATCTCTTCTCAGTAAAATCCCATATTCTTGAGGAATATCAACAACCACAATATCAATGAACTAGTGCTCTCTCGAGATAGAAGACAATCTTACCAATACATTGTTCAACTCTCCTATAGCTTGAACTTGAGATATTTCAAGTTAAATAAGACAACTATGACATTTGTCGATGTACTTGAGTCAATAAGACAGTTATGCATATTGTAATTGAAGATCTAAAACATTAATGAGAAGGGAGGTACTGAATATCTTGAATTAGCATTTGCAGTGTTAACAAGGGATTCAATATTTACCACAGTTTTGGACTAACCAGAGGAGGCATCCTTGGAATAATAAGTGGCTTTGTTCGATGAAGACACGAACGCCAAAGTCTTGACGATTAATTCTCTTTGCCCAAACAAATTTCCAACTCTTAGAGTGATATATTTTCTCAACTTTTCTTCATATCCTCAATGATGTTATAGCCAATATCAGAAGACAAACTATCATCCTTGAATATTTGAGATGATATTTTTTTTAGAAGGCTTTGCAACAGCTTTAGGAGTGTTACAATTACTTTTAGTATTCGCTGACATATTCTTTGAATCCTACCCAGTTGAAGATTTAAAAGTTGAATTTTGAGCAAGATCTTTTGGACGAAATGTCCTCATCAACAACGCCTTCTTCTTGTCCTCCAAGGTAGGCTTGGAAAATGGTCCTTTACTCCTCATATTATAATACTTTGGAGGTTTGGTAGGATGAGTCTCTCCTGTTAGTCCAGAGCATACATAACACACAGCGGATTTATACTTAGAGACTTAGATGTAAATAATAGTGAATAATTCACAGAGACAGACAAATGGAGAAACAACACATTACTCAATCAAAAACAACGGAATAGATAAAACAATCACTGGAGACAGAAATCACTTTGCATTACATAACAAGTTTGGGCCTTGGCTTTCCTTCCTTGGCTAGAGAAATTACAAATTTTTAGAGGCAGAAGAAGGATCTAGAATTATGTGTGTGATTCAGATGGAGATCTGGAATGATCTAGAAACCACTGGCGGTGTAGGAGGATCTAGAATCCTACATTTGATTCTAGAAACTAATGGCGGTGTAGAAAGATCTAGAATCTTGGAGATCTAGAAAGATCTGATCTAGAATCCTCCATGAATTTGGTTTCACATTTAACATTCTCCCACTTGAAGCCAAATATGAGTCATCAAGTCACACTGAGTATTACCATGCCTCTACATAACTCATGTTTATTTCGTGGTAGAATCTTAGTGAGCATATCAGCAGGGTTCCTATCTGTATGGATCTTTTCCAAGGATAATTGTTCTTCCTCCAACACATGCCGGATCCAATGGTACCTTAAGTCAATGTGCTTGGTTTTTGAATGAAATTTTGGGTTTTTCGCCAAGTGAATGGCACTTTGACTATCACAATATAACACATACTTGTCCTGCTTTATTCCTATCTCTCCTAGGAATCGCTACATCCACAACATCTCTTTACAAGCTTCTGTTGCAGCTATGTACTCTGCTTCTGTTGTAGAGAGGGCTACTATTCTTTGTAGCCTTGACACCCAAGATATTACTGCACCTACAAAAGTATACAAATAACCTGTAGTGGACTTTCTGGTATCCATATCTCCAGCCATATCCACATCTGTAAATCCTTCAAGCACAGTGTCATCATGACCAAAACATAAACAATAATGACTAGTACCCTTGAGATACCTTAAAATCCATTTTGCTACTTGCTAGTGTCGTTTGCCTAGATTGGTAAGGAACCTGCGCACTACTCCCACTGAATATGCAATGTCTGGTCGTGTGCATACCATGGCATACATGAAGCTGCCAACTTCTCAAGCATAAGGAATCTTTCATATCTCTTCTTTCTCCTTTTCATCACTAGGACATAATTGAGTACTCAGCTTGAAGTGGGCTGCAAGGGGTGTACCAACTAGCTTGGCATCCTTCATATTAAACCCGTCAAGCACCTTCTTGATATATTTTTCTTGTGACAGCCACAACCTTTTGTTTTTCCTATCACGCATAATCCGCATGCCCAATATCTGTTGTGCTGGTCCCAAATCCTTCATTACAAATTTGCTACCTAAATCTTTCTTCAACCTATTGATCGTATTCTTATCATGCCCAACAATCAACATGTCATCCACATATAACAATAATATGATATACTTTCCTTGATCATACCTCTTGATATAAACACAATGGTCAGCTTCCAACCTCTGAAAACCATGTTCCAACATGAATGAATCAAATTTCTTGTACCGTTGTCGGTGTGCCTATTTCAACCCATAGAGACTCTTCTTCAACCTACAAACAAGGCCTTCTTTGCCTTTTTCTATGAAGCCTTCTAGCTACTCCATATAAATTTCTTCCTCCAATTCACCATGAAGGAAAGCAGTTTTTACATCTAACTGTTCACATTCTAGGTCTAAAGTAGCAACTAGACCAAGAATGACTCTAATGGATGACATTTTAACAATAGGTGAAAAAATTTCAACGAAGTCAATACCTTCCTTTTGGGAAAAACCTTTCACCACCAGTCTTGCTTTATACCTCTCCTTCTTTTCGTCACCTTCATGCTTAATCCTATACACCCATTTGTTTTGTAGAGCCTTTCTAACTTTTGGGAGGTTTACCAGCTCCCAAGTTTTATTTTCCTGCAAAGAGTTCATTTCTTCTTCCATTGCTTTCTTCCATTCTTTATTGTGCTCGACTTTACAAGCTTCTTGAAAACAATTAAGCTCACCTTCATCAATCAACAAAATATAGTTTGAAGGAGGATACGTTTGTGAAGGCTTATGAGGCCTAGAAGATCTGCGAACCAACTGTGGTGGTGCATGATCAGGTTGAATCTCCTGTAAAGGTTCCTGCAAGATTCCTTCTTCTTGTTGTTCATTATTTTCCACTTGTTGTTCTTCATGCTCCTGAATTTGTTGTTCATTTTCTTGTATTGGTGGTATATTTTCCTGCTGTTCTTCAAACCTGGCAATAAATTTTTACCAACAAGGACTTTTAAACCCTTCTCGCTCATGTGACCCAAACGCTTATGCCACAGATCTGCTGAATTTCCTTCTTTTGTGACAACAGCTAAATCTGATTTTCCTATCAGTGTCTTCAATGTGTATAATGTTCCTTTCTTGGGTCCTTTGGCCATGACCAATGCACCTTTGCTGATTTTCCAACCTCCTTTTCTGAAGCTTGTCGAATAGCCTTCATCATCTAGTCATCCCATAGAGATTAAACTCATGTGCATTTCTGGTACATGCCTAACTTGTTTCAACAATATATTTTGTCCATCTTTCATCTTGATCTGGACATCTCCCACTCCAACAATACCCAAAAATGATTATTCCCGAAATGCACTCTACCATAATCACCGGGATTATATGAAACAAAACTATCTTTGCATGGGATTACATGGTGAGATGCCCCAGAGTCAAGGATCCAATCAAATCTACTGCTAGATGTATATACACATGCATCCTCTACTAAAACAGTAAACAACACATCACCATTTGTGGCTACAGCAGTATTCTCACCTTCATTTGTGCTGGATGACTTGTGATTTGTACTAGACAGTCTCTGATCCTTTTGTCCTTTCTTCCAGAATCGACATTCTTTCTTCATGTGCCTGAGTTTTCCACAATGAAAGAAAATGATCCTTCCTCTCCTTGATTTTGATCGACCTCTCGATCTTGATCGCCCTGGCCGGCCTTGATCCATTCTCCTACCACGATCAACTAGAGCTAGAGCCTCTCCTCCCTGATTTTCCGCAATTGACTTGCGTCGCAGCTCCTCATTCATTAAACTGTTGCTGACATCATCAAACTTCAGGGTCCCTATAGTTGTTGAAGTGATCATAGCTATAATTAAATTTTCGCAGCTGTCTGGCATAGAACACATTAGCAAAATAGCTCTAATTTCATCATCTAAAATGATTTTAACAGAGGCAAGTTGATTAGTAATAATATTAAATGCATTCAAGTGCTCAACAATTGAAGCACCCTCCTTCATTTTGAGATTATAAAGCTTCTTCATCAAGAACACTTTGTTTGATGTTTTGTTCTTCTCATATAGATCATGGAGCTTCTTCCATAATCCTTCAGCCATCTTTTCTCTAGACACATTGAAATAAACATTCTTTGCTAAATATTGGAGGATTGTTGCAATAGCCTTTCTATCTAGCTTATTACACTCTTTATTTGTCATCGATGAGGGTTTCTTTGTTGTGCCCTCAATCGGAAAATACTGATCCTTTAAAATCAGTATATCCTCCATCTGTGATTTCCATAGGGAAAAATTAGCCCCGCTCAAGTTCTCCATATTTGTAAATGTTGTCTCCATTTTCAATCAAATTCACGCCCCAAAACACAAAAACTCCACTTAAAAATAAAACTTTAATTATTACTCTTTTAAAATTTAGTAATAATGACCTTCCTCCTTTTAAAATACCCTTTTCAAAATTCCTGCTCCTTTTTAAAATATACTTTTCAAAATTCCAACATATAATAATATATGTTTCATAATAAATATAAAAACATATATAATGTTTTAACCTTTTCACATTTCACACATACATATGTTGGTTTGAGAAAAAAACTTGACATATACGTGCAAGCTTGATGTAAAAAAAAACTTACGAACACCATGTTTCAACTCCAATCTCCACGGATCCCCACTTTTCAAACTCCAACAACACGTTTCAACATAGGTCCACGACCTTGTTTTTCTTGTAGCAATTGTCTTTTAGTTTTAGCGTTCCTCAGTTATTTCCTGGACAGATCCTTCAACAACTCAAGGGGTAACAACCAATGTTTTAACGAACACTGCCAGAGCAAGGTGATGGCACTAAGCGGCTTGCATGGTGGATATTCGACCCTAGATCTAATACCAGTTGTTAGTCCAGATCATACATAACACACAGCAAATTTATACTTAGAGAATTAGACGGCAATAACAGAGAATAATTCACAGAGACAGACAAATGGAGAAACAACACATTTCTCAAGTAGAAAAAATGGAATAGATAAAACAATCACCGGAGAACAGAAATCAATTTGCATTACATAACAGGATTGGGCCTTGGCTTGCCTTCCTTAGCTAGAGAAATTACAAATTTATAGAGGCAGAAGAAGGATCTAGAATCCTGTGTGTGATTCAAATGGAGATCTGGAATGATCTAGAAACCACTGGCAGTGTAGGAGGATCTAGAATCCTACATGTGATTCTAGAAACTAATGGCGGTGTAGAAAGATCTAGAATCCTGGAGATCTAGAAAGATCTGATCTAGAATCCTCTGTGAATTTGGCTTCACATTTAACATCTCCGACCGAATCTTCCCCAGTTAATTGGAACTCATCATCTCTGACAATTTAAAATGTCAGCACGGATGAACCAATGTTATCTTCAGAGGGTGAGGCATCTTATTCTTCTTTCGATTGATCATATTCACCTTCAATCATCTCATCATCGAGCACTTTCTCCACTATTTCAATCATATTGTTCACCCACTACGGGCTTGTCTTTTCTAAGTGAGTGGCTTGGTGGAATGTGCAATAATTTTCCATACCTTATTCCACAACATTAATATTTTCATTTGAGACTTGGGCATAATTAACCCACTGATTACTAATCTTATTCAAAAAATTCTTGAAATATTTACTACCAGAAGAGCTTTCACTTGTTTTTCTTTTCAAATCAGACACCTTATTATTTAACTTCTTAAGAGAAATTTCCAGAGCTTCAAAATCAAAGGCGTCTTTGCTTTTTTATTTACGAATGAAACTTGATATTTGTTACTAGTAGTCTTTGAGTCATATTGTATGTCGTGCTCCTATGAAATTCAATTCATTTTCAATAGTGATGGCTTCTACAAAGTTCTCCACAAACGTATCCTTCGCTTCTCTCTTCACAGACATAGCAATACGTGACAATGTTGATGTGTAATTGTCAATGGTGATATAATCATGAGGAGGCACAATACTGTGGAACTTATTTAGAATAGTCATGAAATGTTGATTAAATACTTTAACTCTTTCGTTTTTCCCCATCTTTAGAGTGCTTAACTCCTTATGCATCATATCAGGCACCTTCTCTTCTGTGAAATTTTCCAAGAGAACTTCCCTAAACTCATCCCATGTTCTAATAGATGTGATAGGAAGAGAATGGTACCATGTAGTATCTTTGTTCTCTAAGGCGTATGGAAACAATATGCACACATTGTCTTCATTCTGCACACTCATTATCCTTATTGAGATACAAAAATTATTAATGTGATATTCAGTGCAAATCCCTTTCTCCAGTTCATACTTCGTGAGATGTTTTTTTGGATGGTAGGGTAAGTCATGAAGAATACATTGAATATCTAGAGTGGAATGTACCATCTAGGCCAAAAGTAGCAGTTGATTGTTGGCCACGTTGTTGTTATCTTCATCACTTTCTAAATTAGAGCCTGAGTTTTCACTACCATTCGGCAGATTTCTCTCGTTCCTTAGATTCTCTTTGCCCTTAGGTATTTTAATGTGTTCAACATTCTCTAGAGGTCCTTGGTTTCAACCTTCTAAATTTTCTTCCCCGAGATTCTCCTCTTCAACTTTCTCAAAACCAACTAGAATTTTGAGGCCTTCTATCAAGCGTCTTTCTACAGCATATGAAAATTCATCCAAAGTAATGTTGACCAGTTCTTTAATTGTACTAACTAGGACTTCTTGATGAGTATTTTGTGGTTGGGTCACATATTTATGGATCAGTATAGATGCAACAGGAATAAGTACTCTTGGAAAATTTATGGGTAATAAGGTGTAGGGTTGTTGTATATGACTTTGTACATTGGTTTGGGAATTGGTTTGGGAATATGAGGAGGGGATTCACATTTTGGTGTTGCCCAAGTATAAGGGGTAGGTAAATAGAAACGAGGTTTGTTACTCACTTTTTCAAAATTATCATGGAAAGGAAAAGGATTTGTACTAACCATACAACAAGTGTCCTCTTTCTAGTGCCAAAAATATATTAACATGAAAAAATTTATCGCCAACTATAAGGGGATCTCCCTGCTGTAGAATCCCAACTAGACTCTACATTGTTTCATATGGGAGTCCCATCTGGTGTGTGGGCCTATATGTTACCATTTTTTTTAGGGATTCACTTTGGACAAAATCAACAACAAGCATTAAAGAACAATAAAAATTTCAATAAACACATGTTAAGGAGATTTATGGAAATCTAACATGTGAGATGCTATGAACATGAAAATGGCTAGATAACATGGCATGAATCTTAAAGGAAGAAATGTTAGCAAGACTTTGGCTAAAACTCATGTATAGGACAAAGATTTGTTTATAGAATGTAAATCAATTCATATTTGATAACAAACATGAAAGCATACAACACCACAAATGGTATGTGCTCAGATCAATAAAATAATTTATTTAATATAAACATGATGAAAGTAAATCATATGCCATCATATCAATCCAAGAACAATCTCATAATGGTTGACAACACATGGAAGGAATTTCATACTTAGACTCGAAGAGCTTCAAACATCAAGTTGAATTATTCACAACATCATCACATGAAATGCCCATGAAATCCATTAGTGTAAGTGCAAAGCCACCACTTGAATCCACAAAATATCTATAGGCTCTCAAACAATATGCACAAATTGAGTCCAAAACTAAATGTCCCTTACCTTTAACCATAAGGGTTTATTTTATAGAAAGTAGGGTGACATTTTACTTACCATGACCTTTCATTGTTAATTGCTCTTGGGGTTATATTATTCTTTGTTGTTGATAATTGCATTTTTATACTTTTCATCATTTACATATGCATTCACCCCATAACATCATCACATCATTAGCAATTATGTAGAAAGAACAATATCATCTACAATGCAATAGAACAATAAAAGGAACAACATAATAAAATCATGCATAGATAGAGACTACTCCAAGATTTGGTCGGAGACTAGGGAAAATCCCCACAAGGGGGAAAACCCGGAATTCAATCCTTCTTATTCTATTAGAGATTCATAAATCCTTTAGCTAAGATACAAAGTACATCCATAGTGAGATATATCATTATATCATACCTCTTAGGGCCATTCCAATTTAGTTCACAACCTCGATTGCAAATTGACTTTTGATAATCAAATGAGACCAGGAAGGCTTCTACCACATCATTGTTGCATAAGCTATCATGTAACCATTGAACCATGTCGGGCCACCCTGGGCCATACTAACCAACTGTTGTCGGGCCACCTTAGGCCATACCAACCAATTGTTCTATGGCCACCATGGGCCATACCAACCAACTACCGCTAGTCCATACCAACCAATATTTGTTGGGAAACCCTGGGCCATATTAACCAACTTTTTTTCGAGCCATACCAACCAACTGTTGTCAGGCTACCCTAAATCATTAACTAACTGTTGTCGGTCCATACCAACCAAATGATATTGGGACACCCTAGGCCATACTAACCAACCATTGTCGAGACATACCAACCAACTAATGTTGGGCCACCCTGGGTCATACTAACCAATTGTTATTGTGCCATACCAACCAACTTCTCTCGGGCCACACCAACTAATTACCTGTGCGTCATCTCGGGCCATACAAACACCTATAATATTGTGTTTATATCAATCATATACTGATGTGAGACATACATATATAAGGATTCCATACATCTATATATCAACATACATACATAGGGATGCAGTGATGCACTACCATGGTGATGCGGTATCAGACCAATGTTTAAAACAATGCGACTATATTTATGTTATATCATATGAAGTGCAACATGTATATCTACATTAACATCTACCAAATACAGAGGAGCCAAACATCATTATGTGAATGCCATTACAGAGTGTTTTAGTCATGTAGGGGGTCATGTAACCATCAAGATTCTTATAACCATGTGAGACTGTAATGATGCGGGATTCTAACCATTACAGTGAGACCATATGCCAATAGGTATGCAAGTAACATTATAGTGATATTGTCAGAGAATCCATACCTAATGCAAATACACGAGGTCATATATCCTAAAAAGAATCAAGAGTGTAAAACTATGAGAGAGAGTTGTAGCCAAGTACGATTCCTATATCCATATGAGTGAACAAGATCTATGAGCCAAATAGCAAGGGACCTATAGCGAAGTAATTGTAGCCATGGTAAGAGAAACCTGATAAAAATGTGATATCCCTAAGGAATAAGTTAGAGAAAGAGACTTGTGCGAGAGATTATCAAGTTCATCCAAGAATCTCAGACCAATATAATCCATCTATTATGTCTCTTTGGTGATCAACTCCAATGGATATACTATATATTATATATATATATATATATATATATATATATATATATATATATATATATATATATATATATATACATATACCACTTTTACATATACCATATACATTTACATATATACATTACATATATATATATTCTAATAGTTTATATTATATATTATATATATAATATATTACATATACATATACATATACATATACTTACTATATTACATACAATATATATATATATATATATATATTATATTATATATATATATATATATATATAATATATATATATATATATTTATATATATATATATATCTATATATATATATATATTTATATATATATATATACTTAATATATTTTTTCCATTAACGAAGGGTCATGACCTTTGGAGGAAGCTGACATGAACCATTTGAAGCCAACCTTAATGTTCAGCAGGAAACTTAAAATTTAAACTCAAATAATTGTTTGCCTTCATAATTAATTTTCAAAATATATAATAATAATTACTTTATTGATTTTGAATTTTACCCTTGGAGTTTAATGGATTTCTCAATGGAAATTATCCCAACACTACCCCATAATTTAACACACCCTCTCAACTAGGGAGGAATTTATATCAGCGTCATAAGCCTCATCTAGGATATCTCATCATAGCTTCATCATGTTGTATTTCGAGATAAAATATATCAATCATAAGAAAGAAAACAAAATTTAACAAGGCCCATCTCATATCTTCTCATAAAAGAAGAGTAATCCATAACCAATGGTAGGGGAGATCAGTCCTTTAAACCCTACCTGTCTTGAAGACATATCCCACAGCTATATCATCCATCTCATCATATATCAACATAACTTTAGTCCCTTGATAATTAGCTCAATAATATCATTCCAATAGAAAAATAATGAGAATAATAGCCATAAGGGAGTTCATATCAACCCACATCATAATCAGGGAGCCTAGCTCAACCCATATCATCATCATAGGGGAGCATCTGGTTTCCACCCTCTTTTCAATATGGGCATTTGAAGTAAAATGATTATCACCATCAAGTCATTTCTCATCTTGACTTATTTATGCCCATCTCTGGCTATTGAAAAATCTTGAATCCAACGAGGAAGAAGAATATGATATCATGGGGGAGCTCAAGCTATGACCCTATATCCAATGAAAATAGGAGAGATCCATCTACCAGCAAGGATCACATCCATCCTATTGTTTAGCCAACAGACAAGACCAAACTTGCCATATATGGTATAGATCACACCCATCCTATCATTCGGTGACAATTGGGTGAGATCCATCTACCAATAAGGATCACGTCTATCTTGTTGTCTAGTCAATAGGCAAGACCAAAATTACCATAAAGGGTAGAGATCACAACCATCCCAATGTTTGTTGATCTTCCCAAGTTGACCTTGAATATTCAAGTGGTATAATACCTGCATCCTCTATACTTAAGTGAGATACCACTTGATATGAAAGGATCACGCCATCTCAAGTAATGTCAACCCATTGGCCAGATGGGGAGGCAATCCCAATAAGCCCTACTTGTGGGTAGGATGCATAGTGGGGTATACTATGTCAATCATGATAGGGAGAGATACCCAAATTGTCATAAATGACAAGTATCGCACACACCCTATGGTGACAATAGGCGAGATACTACTTATCACAAAGGGTGAGGATCATAACCATCCTATTGTTCAGAAATCCCTCAACTCCAAAAGCCATCAATGCTCCATTCCCACCTTGGGAGCTCAAACAAGGGGGAAAATCTATGCTCAGTGTTCTCAATTAGTCAAGGCCCTTACCTAGGAGGGTCACATCCATCAATCTAAGCTACTCTCTAAGCATGAGAACCATATCAAAGTGCTCATATCTAGTACCGACTCAAACAACTCACTAAAGAGTTCAATCACACTACTTTATGTAGTTCTTTGGAAAAACAATTTTCTATTCATACAAGACATAAAATCAAATATTATGTTAGATAAAGTGCATGTCATAAAGAAAAACATACCATATTCATCATTTCTCCCTCTCACACTGGGAGGTAGCAACCACAAGCCTAAGCTTATCGCATACAACAACATTATATCAATCCATGCAGATGTCTTTTCCCTGGCTATATATGTCCATGTTCTATCTATATTGGGGCACATGCTTGCACCACAAGGACCCATATAGTTAGTTTCATATTATGGGATCCACCAAATCTATCAACAATAATCCATAAATGCAATCCAACATGCCATGATTATGATAATATGCTTCTTCTAGCAAGGAAGTCATCTACTACACTTCTAAGTGGATCCTGAAACTGCTTGGGGTAATCCAGTCCTGTCAATAATGAACAGTTAGCACATAAAACTAGTTAACAACTTGGATAAACCTTTAACAACATCCATTTATCATCAATCCAAGTTCAGAAGACTTGTTTCAATCTGCAATCATGGGTCTCCTATTCATTCACCACAAAATTTCTGAGGTGGCCCCAAGTTTACAATAATTACGCAAATAATAATAGGAGTTGGGATTTCATCAAAAGTCTCTCCCTCTGTATGGGAAGCCTCCATAATCATCATCAATCTTGTATATCATGCATCGAGACTATAATAGATCATGTAATCAAACTATATCAAGTTCTCATATATCTATGACTGTCAGGAAAAGTCATTAATTATTCATTAAGGGTTAATACGATATATCTAAGGTAATTGACCAAATTATCTTCATTCAATATCACATATTTATCGTGTTATGCAATAATTTCCATTAGAGTCCTAATATCATCAAATCAAGGCATCCATTTTTTCATATTTTCAAATTTAGTATGTTGATAAGTCATCATAGAAAATACAACTCATCAAATCCTTATCATGATTAATAAGAAGAGAGTCAATAGATTGTGAGTATCAATATTAAAATCATACGAACTCATCACAAGCACTTTCAATAGTATCCAGTTATCATATATCAAATTCAATGTTTCTAGTTATGTTTCAAAATGAGGATATCAAACTTACTCACTTATGTATATGACTGGCATGCATTACTCAAGAGTACTATATGAATCAAGACTTTTCTGAAAACAATATTCTTGTCATAGCTCAGGGCTTGACTTGTCATTCCAATGTTACAACTAAATTTTATACATACCTCATAATATTTGGATACCTTAGTAACTTGTAGCACATATAATTTTTCATCTCAAATATGATCAAAACACCTTTCACTTTCTTTCATGCATCAAGTTCCTTTTCCTATTCTAGCTCCTTGTTCCTGCACCAACTTCTCTCTTCCTGCATTGGCATTCTTTTCCTGCACCTTTTAGTATCTATATGATCCTCAAGAAGGATCTGGTTATCACATCTTCATCAAGAAGATAGAAGTATTCAAATACTCAAATATTCATGTTGGAAGGATAAGAAATCATCAAAACAATAAATCTAAACAAGAGCAGTGTCATAAAGAAATAAGTTTATAAGGTCCTTATCTTTTGTGAGAGATGATCAACTCCCTCTTGAACTAGCATTCAAGAGTTATTTTTGTCCATCATCCATATTTCATTGTTTCCTTTAGTATTTTCAATTGTCTTTATTAGCAACTAGACTAGTCCATCTACAGTTACACTAAATTTGCCACAAGTGCTTAAATAACCTCTTAGAAAATACTTGTAGAATCCATGTCTTTCTTCTAAGAAACCTTCAAGGGTTTCTTCCAAACCTTAACCTTATCCATCAAGCCCCATTTTTTCTTGTTAGAACAAAGTTTCATAGGGTTTCCTTGAAACCTTAGCATTCTTTTACGTCTCCAGAATCTTCACTTATTCCATCATGGTGTCTTCAAGGGGGTGATCTCAATGACTTTTCTTCTGGACTAGCTTTGATTCCATGTTAATTTATCTTGGTGCTATATTTTTATTTTCTATTGATAATTGCACGTTTATAATTTTCATCATTTACATATGCATTCACCCCATAACATCATCACATCATTAGAAATTATGTAGAAAGAAAAATATATTCTACAATGCAGCATAACAATAAAAGGAACATAAAAATAAAGCATGCACAAATAGAGGCAGCAAGATTTGGTTGGAGACTAGGGAAAACCCCCATAAGGGGGAAACCCTGAATTCAATTCTTGTTCTCCTATTAGAGATTCATAAATTGTTCAACTAAGATACAAAGTACATTCGTAGTGAGATATATCATTATATCAGGCCTCTTAGGGCCACTCCAAGTTAGTTCAGAACTTTGATTGTGAACAAAATTTCTATAATAAAATGAGACCAGGAAGGCTTATCCCATATCACTATTGCATAAGATATCATGTAACCATCGAACCATGCATGGACACCCTGGGCCATACTAACCAACTATGGTCGAGCCACCCTAGGCCATACCAACCAACTGTTGTCAAGCCACCCTGGGCCATACCAACCAAATACTATTATGCAACCTTGGACCATACTAACCAAATGTTGTTGGGCCATACCAACCAACTATTGTCTGGCCACCCTAGGCCATACTAACCAACTATTGTAGGGCTATACCAAGAAACTGCTATGAGGCCACACAAACTGATTACCTATGGCATGGCTTGGGCCATACAAACTCTTATATTGTTGTACCAAGACCAATCATATATTGATGTGAGATATACATATATAAGGATACCATACATCTATGTAACAACATATATACATAAGGATGCGATGATTCACTACCATGGTGATGCGATGATTCACTACCATGGTGATGCAATACCATACCAGTGATTCCAATAATGTGACTATATATACGTTAGATCATATGCACTACACACATATATCTATGTTACTGTCTACCAACGTAGAGGAGCTAAACATCATTATGTGAATGTCATTACAGAGTGTTGTAGTCATGCAGAGGGTCATGTAACCATGTGAGGTTCTTGTAACCATGCAAGACTATAATGATGCAACAATGTAACCATCGCAGTGAGATCAAACGCCAACATGGATATAAGTACCATTATAGTGAGATTATTGGAGATGTTATAATAAAACAAAGACACAAGGTCATATGTCATATAGAGAATTAAGAGTGTAGAACTATGAGAGAGAGTTGTAGCCAAGCACGAGTCTTGTAGCCATATGAGGGAGCAAGAGTCCTGAGCCAAATAGTGAGGGACCTATACTAAAGGACTTGTAGCCATCATGTGAGAAACCTCAAAAAAATACGACAACCCTTAGGAATAAGCTAGATCGAGAGACACGTGCTAAAAAAGTGAGAGACCTTCAGGGTCATCTGAGAAACTTGAAATTTAAAGTCAAATAATTGTTTGACTTCATAATCATTTTTCCAAATAGATAATAATAATTACTTTATTGATTTTTAATTTTACCCTTGTGTTATAATGGATTTCTCAAGGGAAATTATCCCAATGTTGCCCCATATTTTTACATTCATATACCCTCATGACTCTTCAACTTTTCTATGACCTTTCACATTCCATGTGACTCTATATACTCTAAATTCTAATTCACTATTAAAAAATACAAATACATAAATTTAAAGGAAACAAAAATGTGTTCAATCAATTAGCCTTGCGATTAAAAGTTATGGAACGTCTGCTTGTAGGTCTCGAACCAGATAGGATTGCAAATCTTGTATTTCCCTGTGAGTGTAAGGATCTTGTGGTGTATCTCATCTCCATGCCCTGTAAGACATTATAATACATCTGGTATAAATATCGGCTTCTTAGTCTGTATCTGGTTTGACAATGACATGAGCTTTGAGTACAACCTCATAGGCTTAACCACATATTGAGTAAGCACATCTTTTGTAGCCTCCATATTGCCTCTTGTAGTAGTTTGTTTTATGGGATCCAGAAATGATTTAACTCTTACTTGACTTCTTCTTTAGATCTTGTTTCCCCAAATACACCAATGGAAGGTATCTTGTGCATCTCAAAAATAGATTCCAACCTACCATATAAGGTCTTATATGACGTTATTACCCTGTCAAAGTCCCTACTCAACTTCTCGGATGATTTCATCTTGATACAGATAACAACCTTATCATTCTTAGTTGTTATCCAATTTTGTCTTAGGAGCTCTTCAGAACCATTAGGATACTTTTTATTCCATTCATATATGTGATCAACTATTGAGGTGGCTAGTTTGATCATCATTCCTCTATCTTTTGACTCACTTTGCATGCTTGGGAATGGATCCATAACTTGATGCAAGATCATAATATCATTATAAACCAGATCCATCACTTCTTCTAGTATCTTAACTTCTTCCAATATGGATTCCTTCAAGTCCTTATTTTGGGAGTGCTAAGTTAGAAAGGCTTGGTTCTCATTTCGCAACAGAATAATAATTTTCTCATAAGTGACCAAATTTGCCTTCAAATATGCATTTTATTTCATTAATCAATTTATATTCAATTTTGTAGTAGCTACAAAATGTAGAAATTTAATGTGTAGATTCAAAACTACTCATGAAATTTACTAGATCATAAGCCTTAAATCTACTCTACTCATCTGTAGAAAGTAAATCACGATCGAGAATACAAATCATTAACATGGATCAATATTCAACACACATACACAAAGATTTACCTAGGGGAAAGAAACTACTCAAAAGCCCTTACTATATATATTGCATTAATCAAAGAATAGAGAATAAATACAATGATTGTTGAAGCCTGAGCAACCCCTGCACTAGCATAATTTATCTCACTTCCTCATAGACTAACTCAAGCCAATACTTATCCAATTTCTCAGCCTGCAAAGCTCCTATTTCCTTGGTTGTTTGATGAGAAATTATCCCCCTATTAATTAGGGAAATTACTCATTGAGAATTGCGCAATTCCTTTAGAACCTTCTTTGACTACATGCACCACCTATACAACTTGGAAAATTCTACAACTAATAGTACACTTCTCTTGAACTCCAATCTAAAATGGGTAACTCGAATACTCTACATGCATGAGTTAATTTAGGTTGATTCATATTTTTAACTAGAAGATCACTCAATGTGAAAAAAGGTACACACCCTTGATTGGACCTCCACTAGTTCTACTAATAGTGAGAACTAGTTACACTAACAATAACTCAAATTAGCTAAAATAGATTGCTACAGATTAGTAATCAATTATGTAGAAAGGAACTCAAGTGTCTCCAACTCGAATTAATCGAGTTAACTAAGTGACAAGACTTATGTCACCACATTTAACTACCTCCAAGTAATCTATTGAAATTCAAATTCAAATTTATCCTAATTTAATTAAGGAAAAATTAAATTAGGATTTTCTTGTTGCATTTTCAACACAAAATTTGTTCCAACTAAAGCAATCATCCTAATGTTCATTGTGGTATTCATGGCTATATCCCTTTTTGTAACAACTCATATGGGGTTTACCAAGTTGTTGGCCAACCACTTGCACCTTTCTTGCATGATCTTGCATTTGACTTGGTTAAAGGTAATCCTAGAGATATCCAATTCCTCTTCCACTTCTTCCTTTGTGGTGCCTAATTCTTGCAATGGGATATGTCAACCGGTCATAGGAGTAGGTGGTGGGACATCCAAAGTGGGTAACTGCAATTGCATTTATGAGCTCTTTGACTGACTATCTTCTACTAATGTATCTTATTTTTCTTTGACCAGTAGATATTGTTTGAGTTGTTTAGCTAAGGCTGCTTGCTACGTCATGGCTTCTTCCTCTTCCTTTCTTCTTCTTCTTGCCTTATTTGTTCTTTTTCTCTTTTTCTTAGCTCTTCTTCTATTTTCCTTTTGAGCAATTCCTCATCTTTCCTTCTCTTCATTGTTTCCTCCTTTGTTGCCTCTGCATTCTTTCTTTTTGGGCTTCTTTTCGTTTCTTCACTTTCTCTTGCCTTCTCAAGTTTTCTTCTTATTCTTGTTTCTTCCTTAACTTTTCCTCTACTTATTTCTACTGAGATTCTTCTCCTTGTTTCAGAAAGGCCTATTCTTCTTGTTTTTTCCTTTGGGCTTCTTGTTTATCTTCTATCAGCTTCTTCCACTTTTCTTTTTCAATTTCCTACTCTTGCTTCCTCTTAAGAAAGGCTTCTCTAGACTCTAAGTGCATGATTTCTTGGGTATCTTCTTCAAGTTGCATGAGTTTTTCCAGTGACTTGGAAGCATTGTAACCATTTATATCTTTTCCTCCTCTTCATCGGTGACCATAGGATAATCCTATCCAAACCCAAATTCTTTTTAGTGCACCAAGGCAATACCCCTTATGTCATATTCGTTGAAAATCAACTCAGTAAAATTGAATAGTTTTAGGTTTTCAACTTCCGCTTCTACATCCTTAAATTTTTTGATAGTGTATGCTCTGATGTCCAATGGGAAGACATGCCATGGTCCCTTCTTACATTTCACCAAATTCTTAGACAATCTATTGTTTAATTGGTAAGAAACCTCTTTTAATACCACTTTATTTGTAACCGGCATGGGGAGCATGAGGAGGCTTGTAGGAACCAAAAAACATTATATAAGTAGCCTCTCCAATTGGAAACCAATATGTGATGTCATGAAGAGAATTCCTATATCTTTCTGACATGCATAGAGGCTCTTTTCCGAAGAGTACACTTTATAGAGCGGAAATAAAAACTTATGTAATCTTCTAGTACATGTCCCTATACCCTGTGGTCCATAAGATCTTGTAATATATATGCACAGAGGATTTTTTCTCAAGGGTACATTTCAATCCCATTCATTTAAAGTCACATTTTTCACACACTACATCTAAAAGTTAAGAAGCCATATAAAATTTTGATTGCTCCCCTTTTGTCAGATTCTTTGTTGCACGGGAAATTGATTTGAGAGATGATGTAAGTATGTGTTCCTAGTTGAAGATTGTTCCTTTTGTGCAATTGAATGCATCAACAAAACCTAATTTTCCTAGAAGTTTGTCGTATCTTGTTTTTCGTAGAGACTTTACATCATAGAGGTCATCATTTGATATACTTTCTTGAGATATTTCATCTTGTAGACTCCATCTGCCTTGTGCTTAAATTTGGTTTCCTCTTGCCACCATGATTTCAGCACATCCTGATGCAGGAGCATCAAGGGCGTTTTTTTATTTTGTAAATATGTTAAAAGGGGGTGTGATAATTTTTAATATTTTATTAATTAATTTGAATAAATAGGAGAAGGTGAGGATTTTTGTAAATATCTTTTTATTTAATAACAGGATATGAGAGAATTTAATTAGTTGAAGGATTTTAGGGATAAAGATCTATCCTTTAGGGATGTTGAGAGATTTAGGGGTTTGTTGAGAAATTCAAGGGATTGAGCATTTGATTAGTTCATTTTTAAATTGTATAAATTCATCAAGCCTCAAAGGCATGAAGAGGGGGTGAGTGAGTGTGAGAAGTGAGCAAGGGTTCTCCTTGGAAGCCTTTGGGCAGTTTGCAAAAGGGCCATAGATTTTCATAGATTTTCATAGATTTTCATATCTGGCCATGAATAGAAAGCTCTTTGTGAATGTTTGTTTTTATATACATATGAGTATGCTGAATTTGATTCTGTATGAACATGTTTGCGTTTAATAAATTTTGAGATATGGCTCTGCACATGGTTGCAGAAATCGATATTATATAACATTGAAATTACAGTGGTTAGTTGGAATAATAAATCCGTGTGAATTAATGTGTGTTGAGACTCTACACATGAACTGAAGAATCGATGTTATTAATTGCCAGAGGAAAACTGGGTGTGTTGAGTAAATCGATTGCTTTTCTGTTTTGATTGGTAGTAAGGGTGCACGGTAGTCATAAAGTTGTATGAAATTACATTGCAAGACAATATAGAATTAAATATACATCGGGTGAAGTATGATCTAATCGAAGTAAACCGAGACAGAGTTCTGTTTTAATATTAACATAGAGGTCTGTTTTACCCATGTCAATTGAAACAGGTTTTTTTTATCGGACGTTCTACAAAGAAATCAAGGATCTACTGTGAGGCGGTGTTGAATAAATTATGTTATAGAGTACCTGGAGTGAATTCTAAATGTGGATGCGTTGAATGCTAAATTCCGCGTGTAGCCTGGAGATGTATTGAAATGGGAGGTCGATTGAAGGAATAAGCATCTGCGCCATTGGCTCTCCTACTTTATTTGTCTCTGTTCTGCATCAGAAGCAGAGGAAACGTTTTTCTTTGAGAAGAAATCGTGGTATTTGGCAGCACATTATATCTGCAAAGACAGTGATTGATATAGGTTTGGACGCAAATGAATGATCTGTAAAGAGTGCATGTTGTAGTTGACTTGGAGGAAACGCAGAGACATTCAGATGCAAACTTATGCCATGATGACAACGTTTCAATAAATAGGTATGTTTTATGACAATGGTCTTTTGAAACAGATAAATCTCATGAGTCGAATAGTTCGATTGTTGAAGAATCTGAAGGGCACAGTCTAGAATGAGTAAGATATAAGCTATAAGCATGAAAATGATTGCCAGACACAGTCTTAATATATGGGCGCCTTTTTTGATGGAGGTTGTTTAAAAATCCGTGTTGAAAAACCATATATGCAGGTTGCTGAAATGAAAAACTTCGAGTTGTTTTGTTAATAAACACTTCGAGCTGTTTGTTGTTTGAAATTTAGTTAGTGGAGACATATGAGGAGTAAGCATCGAAGTTTCAAAGGTAAGGGCGCACTCTTTAATTGAATCCAGCCAATATATTTTGAGATTGTTTATGGGAATGTCCGAAGAGTTTCAAGATTTGAATTTGGGATGAAAGGTTTTATGTGAGATTGAAATGGTAGCAGAGCCGCATCTTTTTATTGAGTTTTGATGATAGTGTTAAAAGCATATTTTGAGCTGGAGGATGGACAACGCTTAATAACACAGGTATGTTTAAACCGAATGGAATTTGAACAGCGCTGGTATAATAAGTTGTGACTGAGGTTTATATTGGGTTCAAAAGTGGAACTTTGTTATAATGCAAATTGGTTTTTTATTCAGATATTGAACTCACACTATTATCTGATCCTATATACTCATGTTGTTGAATTGAAACAAATAATGGAAGTGATGGGTGAGTAGTATGGGATTTATGTTGGAAGGATTCCGCAATTAAATAATATTGTATGAATTTGCCAACTGTTGAGGTTTTGACTTGGGTATATAATGATGAATTCTTTGGATAAGAACAGAGTTGAAGTTCCTGGGTATTGCAAGCTTTAGGCTTGCGTCATTTTTGGTATCAGAGCTTGGCTCTGTTGAATTGAAAAATGTTTATTTTCTGAATGAGGACGAGAAGGTTTTATTGAAAACTGAAATGTTTTTTTTTACTATATGATGAATGATGATTGAAAGATCGGATTTTTAAATCCGATATGCAAACTACACAAGTGAACAGGATTGTAGGGAGGAAAAGATCATGCAATATCTTAAGAGGTGAGATGATTTTTCTGATTTGAAATTTGTAAATGCAGTTTATGGTTGCAGAGAAGATGGCATTGAACCCGACATTCAGCGAAAGGCTAGATAAGGAGGAAAATTGCAGTGTCCTAAAGAAGAAGGTGAGTTGAAGAGACAGCCTAGAGAGTGAGCAGAGAGAGTGTTCAAAGAGGTTCCAGAGGCAGTGAACCAGTACTTACCAAAAGACTGAGTGAGGAGGGATTGGTGAGGTAAGTGGCAGCAGAAGAGATTGTTGTCGTAGAGGCTAGTACAACTTATAATGAGTGAACAACTCATGGAGAAAGTGATCATGGAGGATCAAAGAAGAGGTTCAGAGGAATGCCACAGCGATGAGATGACTGCAAAAGATAGGGAAAGAGAGATTGCAGTAATGAAAGTGCAATTGCAGGTACTAGAGGAATGGCTGCAAGAGCAGGAAAACCATAATAGAGGATGGATCTTTCCACTGAAGGGAAAGAAAGTGAAGTGGCAGAAGCTACAACAGAAAAGAGATCGATAGATAAACATGCAGTTAATGGAAGAGTTGAAGAAGCTCGAGCAGATGATGGATGTACAATTGAAGTGTACGCAACTCAGAGTAGCTGAGTTGGAAGAGGAGGTTTCGATTGATCAAATAGAGGAGGATATCATTGATGATTTCTTGAATTATTGGGCAGATCCAGATCAGCTGGATAATATGAACTCTTTTGTTTTTATAGCTGGCAGTTGTGATGTGTTTACAGGTTTTGTTGAAGAGGAAGTTCATGTGAATGAAGAAGATGATCAGCTGGAAGAGCTGGTATATGGACCGACGATTAAAGCTGTAGAGACTTGTAGTTTTCAAACTGACAAGTTGTGTATGAATGCAGGGACTGTAAGTGATGGTGATGTTATGCTTCAGCAATGCCACAGAGAAATTGCATTGTTGGAATATTTTTTGAAGAATTCGGAGTATGACAGAGAGATGGCAAAAGAAAGAGTTCAGTACAGTGAACGAATGAAAAAAGATATCGTGGAAGCAGATGATGTGAGAGGAAGACTGGTTAACAGTCTTGAGAATTCTTCAGAGGATTCTTTGAGTAGAGAGAATCAACATATTGATGTGCTAGTTGAGATGGAAAATTCAGGACAGCATATTGAAATGCTGGCAAAGGGAGAAAAGGCACTGAGGCCTTATGATTTTTGTTCTAACAAGTGTTTTGTGAATGCAGGTGTTATTGCAGGGGTTGAAGAATATTTGAATCAGTCGAGCAGTCAAATGAAGGGAGAAGAAGTTTTCTGTTCCAGAAGACAAGAGGGCATGGATGATCGGGTGGCAGTCAGAACAGAAACAAGCATAGAAGCAATAAGTCAGCAAGTGACAGTACAGATAGAGAAAATAAAAATTGAGCAAGTCGTCTTAGCTCAGCAGACAGCTAGAAATCAACAGTCGAGAGATTTATTGGATCGAGAGACTGAAAGTATCAGAAGACTGATGATGAAAGAATCCCGGAAGAGACCAGCAGCAAAAAAGAAAAGGAAAGACAACAAGAGAAAGACAACGAAAGATTGCAAGAGCAGAGCAAGTGGAGCACTACAGCACAAAATATGGAAGCCTGGAGAACAACAGCAGATAACAACAGCAGTAAAGCAATTAACAAGCAAAGGAAGATTACAAAATAAAATTTGGGATCCAAGAGGAAATATCCAGATTTATGACCAGGTGGTCATGAATTTTCTTCCATGGGGAGTCCGATGCAAGAGCATCAAGGGCATTTTTTTATTTTGTAAATATGTTAAAAGGGGGTGTGATAATTTTTAATATTTTATTAATTAATTTGAATAAATAGGAGAAGGTGAGGATTTTTGTAAATATCTTTTTATTTAATAACAGGATATGAGAGAATTTAATTAGTTGAAGGATTTTAGGGATAAAGATCTATCCTTTAGGGATGTTGAGAGATTTAGGGGTTTGTTGAGAAATTGAAGGGATTGAGCATTTGATTAGTTCATTTTTAAATTGTATAAATTCATCAGGCCTCAAAGGCATGAAGAGGGGGTGAGTGAGTGTGAGAAGTGAGCAAGGGTTCTCCTTGGAAGCCTTCGGGGAATTTGCAAAAGGGCCATAGATTTGCATATCTGGCCATGAATAGAAAGCTCTTTGTGAATGTTTGTTTTTATATACATATGAGTATGCTGAATTCGATTATGTATGAACATGTTTGCGTTTAATAAATTTTGAGATATGGCTCTGCACATGGTTGCAGAAATTGATATTATATAACATTGAAATTACAATGGTTAGTTGGAATAATAAATCCATGTGAATTAATGTGTGTTGAGACTCTACACATGAATTGAAGAATCGATGTTATTAATTGCCAGAGGAAAACTGGGTGTGTTGAGTAAATCGATTGCTTTTCTGTTTTGATTAGTAGTAAGGGCGCATGGTAGTCATAAAGCTGTATGAAATTACATTGCAAGGCAATATAGAATTAAATATACATCGGGTGAAGTATGATCTAATCGAAGTAAACCGAGACAGAGTTCTGTTTTAATTAAAGCAGAGGTCTGTTTTACCCATGTCAATTGAAACAGGTTTTTTTTACCGGACATTCTACAAAGAAATGAAGGATCTACTGTGAGGCGGTGTTGAAGAAATTATGTTATAGAGTACCTGGAGTGAATTATGAATGTGGATGCGTTGAATGCTAAAGTCCACGTGTAGCCTGGAGATGTATTGAAATGGGAGGTCGATTGAAGGAATAAGCATCTGCGCCATTGGCTCTCCTACTTTATTTGTCTCTGTTCTACATCAGAAGCAGAGGAAACGTTTTTCTCCGAGAAGAAATCGTGGTATTTGGCAGCACATTATATCTGCAAAGACAATGATTGATATAGGTTTGGAAGCAAATGAATTATCTGTAAAGAGCGTGTGTTGTAGTTGACTTGGAGGAAACGCAGAGACATTCAGATGCAAACTTATGCCATGATGACAGTGTTTCAATAAACAGGTATGTTTTATGACAATGGTCTTTTGAAACAGATAAATCTCATGAGTCGAATAGTTCGATTGTTGAAGAATCTGAAGGGCGCGGTCTAGAATGAGTAAGATATAAGATATAAGCATGAAAATGATTGCCAGACACAGTCTTAATATATGGGCGCCTTTGTTTATGGAGATTGTTTAAAAATCCGCGTTGAAAAACCATATATGCAGGTTGCTGAAATGAAAAACTTTGAGCTATTTTGTTAATAAACACTTTCAGCTGTTTGTTGTTTGAAATTTAGTTAGTGGGCAGACATATGAGGAGTAAGCATCAAAGTTTCAAAGGTAAGGGCGCACTCTTTAATTGAATCTAGCCAATATATTTTGAGATTATTTATGGGAATGTCCGAAGAGTTTCAAGATTTGAATTTGGGATGAAAGGTTTTATGTGAGATTGAAATGGTAGCAGAGCCGCAATTGAGTTTTGATGACAGTGTTAAAAGCAGAGTTTGAGCTGGAGGATGGACAACACTTTATAACACAGGTATTTTTAAACCGAATGGAATTTGAACAGCGCTGGTATAATAAGTTGTGATTGAGGTTTATATTGGGTTCAAAAGTGGAACTTTGTTATAATGCAAATTGGTTTTTATTCAAATATTGAACTCACACTATTATCAGATCCTATATACTCATGTTGTTGAATTGAAACAAATAATGGAAGTGATGGGTGAGTAGTATGGGATTTATGTTGGAAGGATTCCGCAATTAAATGGTATTCTATGAATTTGCCAACTGTTGAGGTTTTGACTTGGGTATATAATGATGAATTATTTGGATAAGAACAAAGTTGAAGTTCCTGGGTATTGCAAGCTTTAGGCTTGCGTCACATCCTTATATGATCCATCAAATTCATACAACCATCTATTATTGAAATACTCCTAATGCTTAGGAAATTTATAATAGTTTACAATATCTGTCATGGTAAAGGATGCTACAATTTCTTCATCATGACCCTTGATTTTGCATTGATCTACATGAGTGTGTTTCACACGGGAAAACTGGTGGGTGCACTGCAACGTTGTGTATCCAGGATTTCTTCACATTGATGTATACTTGGAAATCATCCTCATCTTGTGGAATATCTTTTCTTGATAAATTTGTGTAGGTCTCCCCATGTGAGCTTTGTTGCCTTGTCAATAAAATAGAAAGTATCACCAAAGACAAGAAACTTCGGGGGGCATATCCACAATCCCTTCTATACTTCTCTCAATCTTGCCAAAGATCCTTCTAGATCCTCTTATGATGAATGGAACCATCTCTCTGGAAGAAGATGAGATGTTGAGGAAATATAAGTCAATGGTACCTGATATATCGAAGATATTCATCAATGAAATAATGTTAGCTTAAGAAAATAGCAACCACTAATTGCACAAGAAAATATTAAATTGTAGGTTAGGTGATGGGATGCCAAGGCTAAGTGGATCAGGCCTGGTAGGAAGGAAATCATTGTATAGGTCACGCATTCAATGAATAGAGAAGGTCACGTTTCATTATCGCAGTGTCACTGAAGATTTTCCTTGCGATTTGTGACCTCATGGGATGGGTAAAATGGCCTGGTCACAATTTTGGTTTACAAGGTAGGTTGCATCCTTTATTATTATCGCAAGTCACAAAATTATATGGTAGTGTCAGCAAGGTTTTAGGTGCGATCTGCGACTTAAGCTAAGTCGCAATTTGCAACTCTAGTGTGGGTTGAAATTCTAAACCATAATTTGATTGAGACAAAAATACATGAATAATGATAAAGGGATAGGGGAAACAAACCAAGTCACAATGCGACTTGCAAACTTGAGTTTTGACATTCCTAGGCCTCAATGATGTGAAACAAGTCACCCAACATGATTTATTGATTGACTTTTGAATCTAAGTGGATGGCAAAAAAATTGCAGGCGATGTGTGAGGGTTTGTGTAGTCATTCCATGTGTATATCGAGTGATGTACGTCATAAAACAAGTAAGGTGAATTAACATAGTTCAAATTGTGAACACATGATGGCACCAACTAACACACAAGAGGATTTAAAATTAAACAAGAGAAATCCATTTTAGATTAATTCCAACCATAACTCGTACACCATTGTAGTTAATGAATATACATAATTAAGTTGGGACTTCAATTATTGGCTCGATTTTGGTGCCTTGAAAAGGAAGTCATAAAGAAATTGGATGCACACCTAGGGTAAAATTCATGGTGATGAAATGAAATACTATGGCATAAGTTTATTGAATTTGTGGTTAAGGACTGAGCATTAGTTAGGGAATAATTCAAACAACCTCAAGATGAAAATTAGGCACAGAGGCTGAGTAGAGAAGCAAGTCAGATGAATAAGTAAGGAGGGTTGGGAAGGTGAGTTGATTCAACATTTTTCAATTGAGAAAGAAATAATGTTTGCAAAGGGAAAGCATTATTTACCCGTAGGTCACATTTGCAGATGATAGTAGGAGGGAGGTGTGCTCGTCTAATCACTGGAGGTAATGTGAAATGGAATGGGAGATTAAGTTGTTATATAAGTGGAAAACACATGTGGAAGGTCACATCTTGAGAGTGCATGATGGGTTTGTCACATGCACTAGGTTTAGTGAGGTCGTATATTGGAGATGAGCACTAGTCTTATTACATGCACTAGAGGTAGAGTAGTCGTAGGTCGCATATCTATGGGGAAAAGTTGAATCATTGGGAACTAAGAATGTGACTTGTATATGGAACTCAAGATAGGTAAAAAATCATGATTTTAGTGGCTAGTAAGACTACCATTGCAATTTACAATTATGACCTTTGACTAGGTAAGCAAAACGCAAGTTTTGAAACTTAAGGCTAGGCTTACTAGCAAGAAATGTGAACACTAGCTAGGTTGAAGGAAGAGTTAAACACTATGAAACCAAGGCAAAGTGTGATAGTAATTTGAGTAAGGGGGATCTCCAAATTTTTGTTTCTTTACTATGTACTTTTGTAACTTACAATATGACGATCACAATATGTTCTAGACATGAAGTGATTTGATGGTTCATTCTCTCCTCGATATTACTGACACTTGATCCGTGGCTTGACGCTCGATTGATCCATGATCTCTTTTTAAAGAGAATGGAGGGTCATTTGTAAGGTGATCATTCATGAGAGAAGCTTATGTCAATTTTCTTTCTTTTACATTAATAAATTGTCTGAAGTAGCCACGTTGGCTCAGGCCGTGGATTGTTTTCCTCTTTGAGGGTTTTAACCACATCAAGAATACTGGTGTATTGATTTGTGATCTGTTTGTGAGAAATGTCCTTTGGTGTTCTATCTAAGGAACTTACCCTATAAATTCCTATATGGTATCAGAGCCAGGTTAAGCTAGGAACTTACCTCTTCTTTACTGGCTCAAGCATCAATGAATTATGAGCCTGACATCTTTGCAGAAGCTTCAGGCCATCCAGATTGGGATGCAGCTATGAATGAATAATGTCGTCCATTATTGGCAAATGATACATGGGATTTTGTTCCTCTTCCAAAGGGACGAAAACTTGTTAGATGCAAATGGGTTTACATAACCAAGTTTGGACCAGATGGAAAAGTTCATAAACACAAAGCTCGTCTTGTTTCTAATGGTTTTTCACAAGTTGAAGGCATTGACTATACTGAAACCTTCTCCCCTGTTGCCAAAATGAACTCTATCCACCTTGTTCTTTCCCTTATTGCCTCTTTCAAATGGGAAGTCCATCAGATGGATATTAAATCTCCCTTCTTGCGTGAGTATGGAACAACCTCCTGGCTTTATACAAACAGAATCTAGCCTTTTATATCAACTTAAGAAAACCATTTATGGTCTTAAGCAGCCCCTCGGGCTTGGTATGCCAAAATGGATAGCTTTCTTTCAGATACTGGCTTTTCTAGGTGTCTTTCTGATAATACTGTCTACACCAAGAAAGTGGGAAAGTCTCTTATCATTCTTGTTCTTTATGTTGATGATCTTATCCTTACTAGTAGTGATCAAACCTTATAAACCATGTGAAGTCTAGTCTTAAAAAGAATTTTGAAATGATAGACTTAGGACACTTGCATTCTTTTCTTGGTCTTCAAGTCTTGCAATCCAAGAAAGTTATTTCCCTTTCCCAATCCAAGTATGCATGTGATATTCTACGCCACTTTCACATGGAAGACTATAAGCTAGCCCCTTCTCCCTTTCCTTCTTGATCCAAATTTGGATCCTTAAACTCTCTTAAAGCTACTCAAACTCTGTAAAATTTCATACCGAAGCTTAAAGTCTTGTGGATGTCAAAGCCTATTAGAAATAACCTCTAAATAGCAATAATTTGCATCCAGCACAGAGCAACGAGGACCTTTGGTCAAAGCACATTAACCGTTGGCCCATGGGGAATGTGCATGGTGCAAAAATGGCAATTACGAGGTTCAGACCAGAAAACGGAGGCTGTTTCTGATGCACGATTAGCGCAAATCCCCGATCATCAATGGGTAAAACCCCTCAAAATGGTAAATCCCCAAGCGCTCGGTCACAAGGAAAGCCAAGAAACTGTGGGAAAAGCGCTAAAACTGAAGGCGGGTCCCATGCTCCAAAACCGAAGGAATATCATAGGCGTTTCGAGCGGTAGGTAGTTTGTCAGAGGACCCAGTGATTCCATACGTTGATTGACGCGTGACCGGTGGATAAGAGAGAAAACTGCTCTCATCGTGGGCTAACATCCGAGCAAGTCAACCACGTGATAAGAGTGATAACCATCGGATCTGGAGGCCCCAAATCTAACGGTAGAGATTGCGCCCGATGGGAAACTGGATTCGACGGAGAAAATAAGCTTCGACACATAAAGGGTGAAGTCCGATTGGACCGCTGATTTGGCGGATGAATCATTTCACAGAGTAACCGAAGTAATGAACCACTTGCGG
The DNA here is from genome assembly GCA_000404065.3 of Pinus taeda. Lineage (NCBI taxonomy): Eukaryota > Viridiplantae > Streptophyta > Pinopsida > Pinales > Pinaceae > Pinus > Pinus taeda. The sequence goes on along the minus strand of APFE030197302.1, from coordinate 41,945 downwards.
AAGAGCTAGCTCAACTTGTGAGGAGACAAGTGGCCACCTCTCTGTGAAGCATTATAGTGATGATGATGCATAGCAAGGACTTCCAACAAACAGAGGTAGGCAATCCGAAGATTCAGGAGAGGAAGCGAATAGTCATGAAATGGATTGGCACTAAGCCATGAACAAATAGAGAGTAAAAGGGGGAGAAAAAGAGAGCAGCCAAAGAAGTAGTAGAGCAGACCTGGAAGCAGAAAAACCAGAGTTGAGCTCACTGTAATAGGCAAAGCCACCAGAGATTAGAGGGCGAACAGTGAGAAAATGTTGAATGTGTAGAGAGTCTTTGGAGTCACTCAAAGGTTGAGTGAAAAGTCGGAGAGCTCAATTGACAGTAGCATATTGTTGTTGGAGTTGCTTGGAGGTCGAGAAACTCACAAAGGCATGTAAAGGCCGAGCGAAAGAGCTTAGAAAAGCTAAAGCATAGAGCCATGAGCCACAGCCACAGCCAAGAGCCAGAGCAAGCACCAAAAGCGAGACCTGAGAGCCAGAACTAGAGCCAGAGCCATAAAGCTAGAGCTAGATTCAGAGCCATAGCCAGAGCAAGATCCATAGCCAGAGCCAAGAGATAGAGCTAGATTCATAGCCACATCCAGAGCAAGAGCCACAGCTAGAGAAAAGAGTTAGAGGTAGAAAGCCGAAGAGCTCCAAGAGCCAAGGGATAAGATGGTGTTCTAAACCCAATGTTCCTGTGTAAAACATTGGAGTTAAGTGTAGGCACTTGTAAAAGAACTATTGCCATAATCCCAGAGAGCCTAATAAAGTTGCTTAGAGCCCAAGGAGACATAGCCCAAGATATCATGGTGAACTCCATATTATATTGTTTCCTTATGTGTTTGTTTTTACTGTTGCTTCAGCTACTATTATATGCATTTATATATCAATTTAAGTACCTTCCCATATCAGCACAAACAACAAATTTTAAAGTAAGTAATCAGCTGGAAATAAATACAAGCATACACCAATATTTTCGAGCATTTCTTATTTCCGCAGTGGTTAATCATTAAGACTTTGGAAAGCTAGAAGGTTTGGAAGTGGGAGAGGTTCTTGTAAGTTAGACAAGAAGCCTAATAGCCCCATTTTCAGATCAGGCGGTATTAGAGCTTAAGATTGATTAACCCCACCTTCAAAGAAGGTTGTAACAGAATTATTAATTGACAGGTGTTTTGATAGTCGAGGATTGATTTCCTCATTGACTGTATGCTTGGTTTCAGACTGACTATTGCTTGAGTTTGCAGAGGTGAAGGGAAAGCTATTGATAGCTTAGTCCAGGAAGGACAAGAAGGGAGAAGCGTTGAAGGCATTCTTCTATCCCAAAGGACCTAAGGGCAATCCTTGAAGCACAAAAGGTTATTGCAAGAGGTTACTGGATAAGCTCTCTAACAATCTTGTTTGAAGTTCATTTATGCATTTTGAAAATGACGAATTCTACAAGTGAATCCTCAAAATATTCTTTCTTCACAAGCTCCTTTAATGGAGACATGAAGTGAGACTTTTCCACCATGATGGATATGGTGAGAGAAATGTATGAGGATGGAAGGAAGAGCAACATACTTAGAGAGCAGTTGAATTCCGTGGAGGAACAGAAGTATATGCTTTCTGGAAAATTGCAGGAAATGGAGAGGCAACTTCATATTGCAAGTATGAACTTGAAAAGGATGCATGAGTTGGAGTCACAACTCTTTGTTTCCAAAGAAGCCTTTGCCAAGTATCAGCTTGAAGAAGAGGTAAACCATTCCTGTTTGTCTTCAAATTCTTCTAAGAATGCTTATATTGGTTCTTCTGAAAAACATACCAGAGGCATAGGTTTCAAGCTAATGTCCAAGATGGTCTATGAAGGAAATGGATTGGGCAAACATGCACAAGGTATTGTCGAGCCAATAATGGTTGAGGAAAGGCCTAAGTATTTGGGTCTTGGCTATGGACAGTCTTATGGAGAGAATTCCAAAGCTGCCATGAAGGCCATTGAAACAGTTCCCAAAAGGAGTTTCATTGCAGGTCCTCTACCTCAAAAGTGTGAGGATTGTATTCAAGAGGAATGCAATAGCTCGAAACATCATTCACATGATGCAGATGTTCAAAAGCACACACTTGAACCAGAGAGTTGTGGAAACTCTAATAGCCTTGAAGAAAGTGATGGTATTCCAAAGGGAGCAACTTATTCATTTGCTTCACCTCCTCTTGAAGGAAATAAAGGTGAAAGAGGCGGGTATAAATCTGGTTCTAAACACCTTCCTTTTGATTTTGTAAAGCATGGAAAAAGAATTGCATGTTACTTTTGTGGTTTGGATAACCATTATGTTTCTAGATGTTGGAAGAGGATGGCAACATACAGGAGACTTTTGAAGGAAAAGAAGCAAGTAGCCAAAGTTCCACAGGACAAGGAAAATCATGTTGTCAAAAGAATGCACGTGTGTTGCACTTACTACCATAAGCAAGGGCATCTTGCCGAAAGGTGTTGGACTTCGAATCCAACACTACTTCCACCAAAGCTGAAGGAGAAGGTGGAAAAAGAAAATGGCAGTGATGGAAATAAAGATTCCATGATTGATGTGGTTCAAGATGATTCACATATTGATGCTGATGTGCAAACGAAGGAGGGACCTTTGAAATGGATTGGTAAGAAATGGTTAGAATTCTTATTCAATTAAGGCTGCATGTCTAGTGATGCATCTGTTTGCATTTCTTTGTGGAATAAATGCAAGTTGCAGGATCTTACCAAATGGTAAATAGAAAGAATTTGAGTAGGAAACTCACTTTATTGCTGCAACAGTATGTTCATTTCAACTTCGGAAGTACAATGTACTTAAGCGAAAGTTGAAAGATGGAATTCATGCCTGAGAATGAGATGCATGTGATGTTGGCTTGGGAGAAGTTAACTTGGTTTCTAAAATGGAGACAAGGATGAATTGTTTCATATTTTGGAAGAGAGTCCTAAAGGTATTTTTCCTACATGCTTGACTTGAACGGTCATTTGTTGTAAAGGCATGTTTTATTGGCTAATCATGTGTATGCAGATATAAGACATGGAAGGGTTCACAAGATGTGAAATTCGTTTCTTTGTTGAAGCTGGAGTTATCCCATACCATTATTGTTTGTATGCCTGCTGTTGTTAACAATTGTTGTCGGCATCTTTTCAAATAGCTACAAATGAAAGTTTTGTGGAGCATATGTACTTCACATTTGTTTGAGCCACCTTGGATCAAGGATCAAGGCAAAGAAGTTCAAACTACCTTCTATAAACTTCATAGCAAAAATTATGAATGAAGTCAAGGAGGAAAACAATTCTTCCCAAAACGACCAACCCATCCAAGAAGGGAAGTGGTTAAATATTATGGCTCAGAGGCACTATGCAAAGGCAAGTGTAGGGAGGCTGGAAAAGAGGGTGTTGTTACTCTCATTTACTACTCAGGTCAGTATATCAGTCTTTTGGTGGACCAAAATTTCTTTTAGTGGGAAAGCGTGATCCGAATTTGGATCCTTAAACTCTCTTAAAGCTACCCGAACTCTGTAAAAGCTCATACCAAAGTTTAAAGTCTTGTGGACGTCGAAGCCTATGAGAAATAACCTCTGAACAATGACAATTTGCAGCCAGCAAAGAGCAACGAGGACCTTTGGTCAAAGCGCATTGACCGTTGGCCCATGGGGACTGTGCATGGGTCAAAAATGGTAGTTAGGAGGCTCAAACCAAAAAACGGAGATTGTTTCTGCTAATCGCGCATCGCTGGGAAAAACCCCTCGAAATGGTAAAGCCCCGAGCACTCGGTCACAAGGACAGTAAAAAAACCATGGGAAAAGTGCTAAAACTGAAGGTGATTCCCGCGCTCCAAAACTGGCGGAATATTGGAGGCGTTTTGAGCGGTAAGTAGGTTTGTTAGAGGTCCCAGCGATTCCATACGTTGATTGGCGCGTGTCCGGTGGATGAGAGAGAAAACCAATCTCATCACAGGCTAACATTCGAGCAAGTCAACCGCAAGATAAGAGCGATAACCATCGGATCTAGAGGCCCCAGATCTAACGGTGGAGATTGCGTCCAATGGGAAACCAGATTTGACAGAGAAAATAAGCTTTGGCACATAAAGGTTGAAGTCCGATTGGACCACTAAGTTGCCAGATGAATCATTTCACAGAGTAACTGAAGTAATGAACCACTTGGGGAAGAGCTAGCTCAGCTCGTGAGGAGACAAGTGGCCACCTCTTTGTGAAGCATTACAGTGATGATGATGCAAAGCAGGGAATTCCAGCAGATAGAGGTAGGCGATCTGAAGATCTGGAAGAGGAAGTGAACAATCATGAGATGGATTGGTGTTAAGACATGAACAAATAGAGATTAAAAGGGGGACAAAAAGAGAGCAGCCAAAGAAGCGGTAGAGCAGACTTGGAAGTGGAAAAACCAAAGCCGAGCTCACTGTAACAGGCAAAGCCACCAGAGATTGGAGGGCAAACAACGAGAAAATGTTGAATGCATAGAGAGTCTTTGGAGTCACTCGGAGGTCGAGTGAAAAGCCAAAGAGCTCAATTGACAACAACATATTATTGTTGGAGTTGCTTGGAGGTCGAGCAACTCACAAAGAGCATAGAAAAGCCAAAGCAGAGAGTCGCGACCCATAGCCAGAGCCAAGAGCCAGAGCGAGTGCCAGAAGTGAGAGTTGAGAGCTAGAATCAAAGCTAGAGCCACAGAGCTAGAGCTAGAGTCAGAGCCACAACCAGAGCAAGAGCTAGAGCTAGAGCCAAGAGCCAGAGCTAGAAAGCCGAAGAGCTCCAAGAGCCAAGGGATAAGATGGTGTTCTGAACCCAATGTTCCTGTGTAAAACATTGGAGTTAAGTGTAGGCAATTGTAAAAGAACTATTTCCATAATCCTAGAGAGCCTAATCGAGTTGATTAGAGCTCAAGGAGATGTAGCCCACTATATCAGGGTGAACTCCATACTATATTGTTGCCTTATGTTTTTGTTTTTACTACTGCTTCAACTACTGTTATATACATTTATATATCAGTTTAAGTACCTTCCCATATCAGCACAAACAACTAATTTTAAAGTGAGTAATCAGGTAGAAACAAATACAAGCATACACCCATATTTTCGAGCATTATTTATTTTGCATTGGTTAATCATTAAGACTTGGGAAAATTAGAAGCTTTGGAAGTGGGAGAGGTTCTTGTAAGTTAGACAAGAAGCCTAAGAGCCCCATTTTCATATCACTTCTTGAGCCAAACTTTCAGTCCCTTGTACTTCCCTTGAAGTTGATGCTACCTTATACCGTCAACTTGTAGGAAAACTTTTGTATCTGACCCATACCCATCCTAACCTTTCCTTTGTTGTTGGCCTCATTGCTCGGTTTATGAAAAACCCACATGAAATTCATTCGAAAGCAGCTAAAAGAACAATTTGTTACGTTCAAGGTATAATTCATTTTGGGATTCATTATAGTGCAAAAGCATCTCCTCTATTGGTTGGTTTCACTGATTCCGATTGGGCTGGTAACCTTGATGATCGGAAGTCTACTGCAGGTTATGTCTTCACTCTTGGTTCTGGGCCTATTACATGGGCTTGCAAGAAACAAAGTGCCATTTATCTTTCTTCAGCAGAAGCAGAGTATCGTGGCACCATAGAAGCTAGTAGGGAAGCCCTATGGCTTCATCAAATCCTATCAAATTTTGGCTTTCAACAGCAACACCTGACTACACTTTGGTGTGATAATCAAAGTGCCATTCAACTATGCAAAGATCCACTCCAACATCAGCGTAGAAAACACATTGAACTACACATGCACTTCATCAGAAAGCTCATTCCTGACCATGTTCTTAAAGTGCAATATTGTTCAACCAATGATCAAGTTGCAGACATCTTTACAAAGGCTCTCACAGAGGTAGAGTTTACTCAACTTCGATTTATGGTTGGAGTTCAGGAAGTTTTCACTAAGGGGGGATAGGCTTTAATGCCTCCTTCCTTCACCTATTGTGTCATATTTTTACATCCTTCAATCCTATCCCAAGTTGTTCTTAAGGGGGGGTGTTAGGATATTCCAACACATAGGAAATAGTTAAGTATAACTTGGTCTAGTGTAGAGTTAGGTAAAGTTTGTTTCTTTACTATGTACTTTTATAACTTACAATCCGACAGCCACGATATGTTCTAGACATGAAGTGATTTCATGGTTCATTCTCTCCTCAGTATTACCAACACTTGATCTGTGGCTTAACACCCGATTGGTCCATGATCTCTATTTAAAGAGCATGGAGGGTCATTTGTAAAGTGACCGTTCATGAGAGAAGCTTATGTCAATTTTCTTTCTTTTACATTAATAAATTTCCTGAAGTGGCTGCATTGGCTCAGGTCGTGGATTGTTTCCCTCTTTGAGAGTTTTAACCACGTCAATAATACTGGTGTATTGATCTGTGATCTATTTGTGAGTGGTGTCCTTTGGTGTTCTATATGAGGAACTTACCCTATAAATTCCTACAATTTTAAGAAGGTCATAAATTTGGGGTTGTTGTAGTGGCCACAACACTATTATAAGATCCTAAGAGGTCTCTAAAAAACATTTCTTCAAGGGATATCCACATTTATAGCTATAGGCTTGTAGACTTAAATTCATGGAGCAAGACCACAAATCTTGAGTGCAAATTTTGAGTTTGATATTAATATTTCACCCTATCATTTCCCACCCACAACCCCCTAGCCCACCTCGTGAAGCTTGAGAAAATAGGTGGTTGAGGAAAAATGCTAATACTTGTCTTGTAGAAGTCCAAGAAGGGCCTTAAGGGGGTGTCTTGCGTTGAATAAAACTTAGTAATGCAAGGAAAAAATCAAAAAATGTTTATGAGGTTTGCAAGTATTAGTGGGTCACTTGAAGTTTATCTTCATGTGATATACGATATATCATATTGAAATAATTTTCATGTGATATAGAAAAGGCCACAAAGATTTAGAAGACATGTGGCACAAGATTTCGAAGGCACATGGCATAATTTTAGGGTATCACATAAGACAAAAACCCTCATGGTGTCATGTTTTCGCACCACATATGTGCTGTGATACACCACACTCTCAAACTTTTTTGAGGCTGCAATAAACTCCATGAAAGCAACATTTCATAGGTAAATATATATATGTGTGTGTGTGTGTGTGTGTGTGTGTGTGTGTGTGTGATGAAAAATGATGGACCAAGGTGAAAATACAAGCATTGCATAGAGAAAATATGTTTATGTATGCCATATTGCATGACAAACTTTTTGGGTTTGATACATCACAAGCCCAAAAGAATTTCAAGGAAGTGAAAACGGGGAGGAGAAAGGGAAGATAGGGAACAAAGTTACCAATCAAATGAGAACTCTAGCCCAAAAAAATCTTATTTTTGCGTAAAAAACATGAAAAACACTCTGAAAACATAAAGTGTTGATGTTACATCAACATTTTTTGGGTTAAAAATCCAACTAATTTTTAGCAACATTATTAAAAACCAAATTTTTTGTGCAATAAACATGAAAAAACACCCTAAAAATAAAAAGTATTGATGTTGCATCAATACCATTTTTTTCGAGTTAAAATTTCAAGTTTTTTTAACAATGATATTAAAGACGAAACTTTTCATAAAATAAACATGAAAAAAAAAGCCTCAAATAAAAAAAGTGTTGATGTTGCATCAACTTTTTTTTGTCGTTGCAAAATTTCAACACTTTTTAGCAATGGCGTTAAAAAAATATGATGACTCTGAAAAACCTTAAAATTTCAATAGGTTTTAGCATTAAATACAAAATATCACGACTACAAAAAAACTAAAAATCCCAAAAAATTTCAACCATGGTGTTTAAAAAACAAAAATCAACCATAGTGTTAAAGATAAAATCTCACTACTCCAAAAATACTTAAAATTTTGACAATTTTTAGCCATACAATTAAAACCAAATACCATGATTAAAAAAACTCTTAAAAATGAATATCTAAATCAAAGAGTCATTCTACTAAAACTAATTTCTTTTTTAAATGTTAAATGTATAGCTCTTTTAAAATCTTAGCCTAAGAGAACTTGACACATTACGACGAAAATTTCAAAATCAGCCTTCAAATTGACATGTAGTGGCAGTGAACTTGACGTATTGCAATGAAAACTTAAAAATCAACTATCAAATTAACACACGATGGGAGCAGACTTGATCTATTGTAATGAAACCTTTAAAATTAACTATCAAATTGAAACATAGTGGAGTCTCGTTGCTAGTCGAACATTTACACAACCCCTAAAAAAAAAGCAAACAAACAAACAAACAAACATTAAAAAAGAGAGAAATAATAAACAAATAAAAAACAAAAAATAAATTAAAAGATTAAAAAATAAATTAAAACATAAAAAAGGAGTTTAAAATATTTTAAAAACCAAAAAGATCCCAAAAAAAATCAAGCACAAAAAATTATAAAAATAAATAAAAAAGAAATTGTTTGAGACATGTTTTCAGCCATAATCACATCGAAATTCATTTGTAGATGTGTTTCAAACCAGCAAGTATTCATTGTCAAGACAAGATAATGATCACAGAAGCCTTGATTCAATTAAAAAAAAATTCAACCAAAAAAGAAAAAAAATGCCAAAACTAACCTATCAAAGAAAAAAATAAAACAAAATAAATTGAAAAATAAATAAAAACTATTAAGAGAAACAAAAACATAAATTTTAAAAAAACAAAAAAAAATTCAACCCAAAAAAAGCAACACAAAATAAAAAATATATTAAAAACAATTTTATTCTTAAATTATTTATATATATATTATATATATATATATTATATTTAGAGAAACAAGTAAAAAAAATTAAAAATAAACAAATAATTATATTACAAAAAATATAAAATAATATGAAAAAAACATTAAAAAAAAATAAAAAAAAAAAAAAATCAAAATTAAAAAAATAAAAACGGAAAATAATAATAATTAAATTTGTGTTGGGAGTCACCTTACCCAACACCAAAGAGCCAAGGGAAATGGTGATTGGGGTCTACGTCACCCCTAGTTGCCCTTGCCCACAGCCCTTTGGCGCCAGGTTGGGTGGCTGGTCGATTCTAAGAATCGACTAGCCCTCATAGTGCACCACTTGCTCGATTCTACAAATCGACCAACCGACCCGCCCCGCGCTAAAGTGCCACGGGCAAAAGCGGTTAGGTGCAGCACCGCCCCCCAACCATTATGTGCCCAACACCAAAGGGCTATTGGAAAAAGCAGCTCGGGGGTGGCGCGCCACCCCGAGCCACCCTTGCCTACTATCATTTAGCATTGAGCAGAGCAACCCCACAACAATGTGTGATTTTTATTTTATTTTTTTCATTTGTTTTTAATATTTCTTTTAATGTTTGTTTTAATAAAAATTTATATTTTTTTTTTTCATATATATATATATGTATAATAATTTGAATGTATTTTTATATTTTTACTTCTTCTTTTATATATTTTTCGTTTTAATATATTTTAAAATATATATATTTTTTATTTTTTTTTACAATTATATGTTTTTGCTCTTTCTTTTTTTTTTATTATAGTTTTATTTTTTTAAGTTTTTAGTTGATTTTTTATGTTTGTTTTGGTTTTTTTTAATCGTTTTTTACATTTTGGTTTTTCTTTTCTTTCTTTCTTTTTTTAATAAAATTTGTTTAATTAGTTTGAAATTTTATTTTGTATTTATTTATTTATTTGTTAAATGTTTTTTTTTCTAATCTTTGTTTTAAATATTTTTTGTTTAGATTTTCATTTTTTTATAACTTTTTTTAATCTGTTTTTTTCTTTTCTATAACATTTTTTTAACTTAAAATTTTATGTGAAACATTATTTTTGGGAAAAAAACTCCAAATCTTATCATCTATTGACATGGGTGGGACTACTTGCAAATCGATTCCAAACACCAAAACTCCAAAGGGCAGAGTTGGTGATGGGACTTGCATTGATATTGCTTGTATCTTCCTACATTATGGGCATATGGGTGACGCCTCCAAAGATTTGAATATAGGTGGGACTACTTGCAAATCGATTCCAAACACCAAAACTGCAGATGTCGGAGTTGGTGATGGGACTTGCATTCATATTTCCTGTATCCTCTGACACTATGGGTCTATGGGTGATGCCTCCAGAGATTTGAACACACGTGGGACTACCTGCAAATCGATTCCAACCACCAAAACTCTAGAGGTCGAAGTTGTTCATGGGACTTGCATTCATATTGCTTGTATCCTCCTACACTACGAGCGTATGGGTGACACCTCCAAAGATTTGAACATGGGTGTGACTACTTGCAAATCGATTCCAAACACCAAACTCGAGAGGCCGAAGTTGGTGATGGGACATGCATTCATATTGTTTGTCATAAAATTCATAAAAAATTCTATTTTTGCAACATTTTTTGTTCAATTTTTTCTATAAAAATCCGTTATTAAACATGTCATTTTTAGCGAAAAGGTCCCAAAATGCATTTTTTTTAATTATATGATCTATATGAGAATTTATTTTTTTTGTTAAGTGTTTGAAATTATTATTTTTTTGTGATAATTATTTTATCTGTATTGAAGTATTAATTAATGATACATAAATATACAAATAATCCTAACTTCAAAATATTATTTTTTTTATTTTTTTTAACATTGCAAACATATTGAAAATTTCATTATAGAAAAATATTGCAAAGAAAAAAAAAACGCAAGCTTGAAAAACCCTTAAAAATTAAACATCCCAAGAAGAAAGAGAAGAAGAGGAATTTCATTATAGAAAAATATTGCAAAGAAAAAAAATGCAAGCTTGAAAAACCCTTAAAAATTAAACATCCCAAGAAGAAAGAGAAGAGGAATAAGACAACTTGAAAAATAGTTAAATAACCAACATTTAAAAAAATCTAACTGAAAAATCACTAACATTTTAAAAAAATTATCCATACTTAATACATAAGAAAATTTAAAGTGTCAAAATCAAGCCCCCCAAAAAAAGGGATTGACGCTATATCAACGCTTTTCAAAATCAAAATGAAAATAACTAACATTTAAAAAAAAATGTTCATTAAGAAAATTTAAATTGTCAAAAATATGCTCCAAAAAAAAGGTTTTTTGAATAACCACTTTTCAAAATCAGATGATTTTTTGCTACCTCTAAAAATGTGAGAACTCGATATAGTTCCCCTTTGATCGGTAATTGTGTTAGGGAAGGAACAAAAGGAAGGAATGAGGTGAAAAATGGGAGAGAGAATGGAGGAAAAGGAGAAACTGTCATGTTAGAATAAAATGTTTGACAATGTGGGGAGAAAACTTTAGGTGATGTGATAACCTAAATGAGAGTGTGTCACCAGAAAATAAAGGTTTGTCATGTGACATATTGAATGGTAATTTAATCCTTGCAATGAGAAGTTTATTGTAGGTGTGACACATTCTTTAAATGAAGTCTTTCGAAGTTGCAATAACCCAAGCAAAAGGGTGCTTCAGGGTGAATTGTTTACATCGTGATACATATCACATGAACTCAAATTTTAGGGCATCCTAAGAACTTTGCGGGAGATGCACAAAGATGAATGGATGAAGACTTTTTGAGTTGCAACAAGCTAATAAAGAGGAAATTTCCTTGGTAAATTTGTAACCAGGAATTATTTGTATGATGCCAAATCATCTAGAATGTGTTGTGCCATGTATAAATGATGACATTGTAGGAGAAAGAATACCTATACTATTATTTAAAAGGGCATATTTTTGTCCTTAGAGATTTCAATTGAGTAAGAGTATAGTTTTTGGAAAGCTCCCAATGCATAGTGATCCAGATTGGATAACAATGAAAATTTTCATCCATATAGATGCTTTAAGAATGGAAAATTTGGAGGAATCAACTTACAAGAGCAATTTTACTAGAGGAGCCTAGTTTGGAGCATTAGAGTTTCAAAGCTTCGAAGGCCACTTTGAGGCCTTAAATGGTGTTTCTCTGGGGGTAAAAATTTATTGATGAAGTATAGGAAACTACAGTGTTATTATGCACTCAAAGGCATTTCCAAAGGTGCAATAAAAATGTCAAGTGGAGTTCATATGCAAAACTTATGCCTCCTAAAGTTGAACTTGTAGAAATAACTCAAAATTTACAGTTGCTAATGAAATCAGATTGAAATCAATAGACACAAATTTCTTCTACCAGATTTTGCAAAAGGAAAATTGACAATAGAAACACATGCAATCATTCAATCACAATGAACATAGTATTTTTCGTAGGGAAACCAATTGGGAAAAACCCCTCCTTCGTTTGTATTATATCAAATGAGACAATTCATCTATTACAATGACAGCTTCAATCCTTGAAGCTCAACCTTCACTGTAATACTAATCTTCTCCTCTTGAGACTGCTGTAGAAAATATTGAGCCTACACTTGCTCTTCTTGCCCTCACTATGTCTGCACTCACTCTGCCTACACTTGCGTTCCTACACTTGCCCCTATTTCCTTGTGCAATTATGAGGAAATTATCTCATTTTCTACATATCCACTCTGTAAACTCAATAGTATATAATAATAAATACAATTATGCATTTTCCCTCAACTCAAATAGGAAATTCGAATTGAATGCATAAGTAGGTATATTTTTAGTAAATTGGCTAGTTAACTGAGGAATCACTAAGCTAATAATAGTTACAACTACTCAACTAAACTCAACTAACTCTATTCATGAATGGAGCTTAGATAATTGAGTTTCACTAACTATAACTCTACTAGATTGCTAGATCTTAGCAATCAATTGATTCACAACTCTACTTCTTGCCCACAAACTCGACATGAGTGACTTAACTAAGTGACTTAGCAATGTCACTCCTGCTAACTACAACTCAATTCATCCTGTGGATGTGGAAATTCGAATTTCCTCAATTAACTAAGGTACAAGTCAAATGAAGCCTTTTCTTGCTACAATTTAACACTCCCTCTTAGCAAGAAAAAGGGTTATGAACAACCCCAATCCTACTCCTATGTACGAATGTATCGTAACAAATTAACACTCCCTCTCACTGTTGTTGTTTCTACTGCAACAACTACAACTGAGAAGCATCCAAAATCCTGAATCAACTATGTCTTTGAGCTGCAACTGTCTCTTGGGTCTCTCACTGCTACCAGCCTAGATGTTGAAAATGAAGCAAGAAAATCTAGTTTTGACTTTGCCTTGGTCAAACTAGATTAAAATTCGAATTTCTATTTCAACATAATACTTGGAGGTATTTAACTGAGATGGCATGGCTCTTGTCACTCAATTACCTTAGTAAAATTGAGTTGGAGACACTTGAGTTCAGTTTTACAAGATGGATTGCTAATTTATAGAAATCTACTTCACTTAATTTGAGTTATTTTAAGTTTAACTAGTTCATTATCAGAAGAACTAGTGGAGTTCAAGTTGTGGATGTGTAACTTCAACCACACTCAATGATCAACCATCTAACTAATCAATCAGCCCATAATAGTTGTTTCATGCTTAGAATTGGAGTCACCCAGTTGAGATGGAGATTCCAAGGCAGTGTACTATCATTTGTATCATATTCCCATGTGTACAGGTGGTGCATGTAGTCAGAGATTGACCTAAGGCTATTGCACAATTCCTAGGTGTGAAATTCCTAAAAAAATAAGGGTAATTTCCCAAGGGAACAACGCATGGAAATAGGAGCTTGGAAAGACTTGAAATTGGCTAAGCGTTGAGCCAGGTTCAGTCAGTCAGGCAAAGGGATAGAATATACAGTTTTAGGGTGTGCTCAAGCTTAAGCAAGCATTGTATTTCTTCTTTATTCTCTTATTAATGCAATACAGAAAGTAAGGGTTTTTGAGCAGTTTCTTTCCCCTAGATTATTTTTTCATGTGTGATGTTTTCTTTTGTTTGTTTATGATTCTTCTTTTAGATGGTGAATTAGCTTTTGCAGTTTAGTAGAGTAGCTTCAAGTCTTGTGATTTAGTAAATTCCATGAGTAGTATTGAATCTACACATTAATTTCCACATGGTATCATAGTTGTAATCACTGTAGAGAAGATATTTAGAAGTTTTCATTGTAAGAGATTCGAATTTGAAGATTAGTGTTGCACGTTCCCTTCAGGACTGAGAAGATGACTTTCAATGGACTCGGGCTTGAGTATGACTTGGAATCCAAATCAAACATTTTTGCATGGAAGGACCAGATGGAGGCAATATTGGATGATAGTGGGCTATTAGAATATATCAAGACAGATGTAGCAAAATCCAAAGCATCTAATTCCCAGAATCTTGCTAAGTGGAAGAAGGATGTGACCAAATTGAGGAGAATCATATTGGAGGGAGTTTGGGATCATATTGTCTTGAATCTCCATGGAAAAGTGACTCCATTCATGATGTGGAAAGCACTAACCAAATTGTTCAAGAACAATAGTGACGAACAGGAAGTTGGAACTTAGAGACAAGATTTGAAGTATCAAGATGCAAAAGAAGAACACAATTTTGTGGTACCTGAGCAGGTTTACGTAGTGTCGTGATGAACTTAGTGAAGTCGATATTACTATCCTTGAAGAAGACTTTGTAGCTCTATCCCTTTTTGGCCTTCCCAAGAGCTAGCATAGTTATGAAGTTTCCATAAATGGTAGAGAGAAACTACAAAGTTGGGAGTGGTTATGGCATGATCTAGCGTAGGAAGAAATAAGTTGAAACACCAAACGTGGGACCTCATCCAAGGGTGTTGCACAAAAAGTTGTCACCATGACTTTCTGCAATCTGTGTGAGTCTATCATCACTCATACTTACTTCCTTTGCAAGTCTTAAACCTCAGTTCTTCATATCAAGCCTTGAAAATAAGAGAAAGACCTTAAAAATCTCTAAAACTTTGGTTTCACACTTTCTCTTAGCATTACCTGCGGTACCACACCCATTGGTCATGTCCCCTGCGCACCCGACCGCTCTGTCTCTGTGTTGATGGGTGCGAACCCTTGTAAAAGTCAAAAAGGCAGAAGTACATTCTTAAAAACTCGCTTTGAGTCAATTTTGGAAGCTTCTAGAGGGAATCTTGAGCTGGCAAGTTCGCTCCTTGAGGGTTCATGCATCCCATTCCTTAAGGAGCTAACCCCTTGATATGAGGAGCTTATCCCTTTGAAGGAGGACTCTATCCCTTCAATGGTGGACCTGTAACCTCCTTCCTTTGCACTATAAAATGAAGCTTTGGGCTAGTTACTTAGGAGGTTGAAAGCTAAATATTTTTTAGGGTAAATGCTGCTGGAACTTAGTCTTCCTAATTGAGCTTTTGAGAGGAGAGATTACATACCTTTTGATCTCATTTGGAGGAGAGTGAGGCTTGTCAAAGTAGAGGAGATTCCTGTCTGGACCCTGGGAAGAGCTTGTACAGCATCAAGGCACCAAGTTTGTAAAGTTCTTCTATTTCAAAGTTAATACAATCAAGTTTATTTTTCTCAATAAGCTGTGTTTTATGGTTTATTTCATAGAATCCTTGATCACTATGATGAACATGATTTATTATATTACCTTTGTAGGTGTTCTTTGATGTGTGCTTGTTTGTGATTGTAGGTTATTAAAAGGAAACTCTTTGGAGCTATTGGAGCAAGGCTGCCACAAACTAGCGTTGGACTTAAGGTAGGGTCTAAAACACCTCTTAGTTTTTATTAATGAATTGCAATATGTTAAGAGAAAAGTATATTTGCTTGTCCTGCTTGTTGCTAGATATCAGTTGATACTAGGGAGATCGGTCTTGTCCGCAAGAACGATTTACCCGCTTAACAAATTGGCAACTCCACTTGTGAATTAACTTCTGTAGTTTAGTAGAGTAGCTTCAAGTCTTGTGATTTAGTAAATTTCATGAGTAGTATTGAATCTACACATTAATTTCCACATGGTATCATAGCTGGAATCACTATAGAGAAGATATTTAGAAGTTTTCATTGTAAGAGATTCGAATTTGAAGATTAGTGTTGCAGGTTCTCTTCAGGACTGAGAAGATGACTTTCAATGGAATCAGGCTTGAGTATGACTTGGAATCCAACTCAAACTTTT
This sequence comes from Pinus taeda, assembly GCA_000404065.3. NCBI lineage: Eukaryota > Viridiplantae > Streptophyta > Pinopsida > Pinales > Pinaceae > Pinus > Pinus taeda. The sequence continues at coordinate 25,906 of APFE030197302.1, read as the reverse complement.
TTGCATGGAAGGACCAGATGGAGGCAATATTGGATGATAGCGAGCTATTAGAATATATCAAGATAGATGTAGCAAAATCCAAAGCATCTAATTCCCAGAATCTTGCTAAGTGGAAGAAGGATGTGACCAAAGTGAGGAGAATCATATTGGAGGGAGTTTGGGATCATATTATCTTGAATCTCCATGGAAAAGTGACTCCATTCATGATGTGGAAAGCACTAACTGAATTGTTCAAGAACAATAGTGACCAACAGGAAGCTGGAACTAGAGACAAGATTTGAAGTATCAAGATGCAAAAGAACAACACAATTTTGTGGTACCTGAGCAAGTTTACGTAGTGTCGTGATGAACTTAGTGAAGTCGGTATTACTATCCCAGAAGAATACTTTGTAGCTCTATCCCTTTTTGGTCTTCCCAAGAGCTAGCATAGTTATCAAGTTTCCATAAATGGTAGAGAGAAACTACAAAGTTGGGAGCCGTTATGGCCTGATCTAGCGTAGGAAGAAATAAGTTGAAACACCAAACATGGGACCTCATCCAAGGGCGAGGATGAGGAGAAATATGCCTAGGCTGGAAAGGCAAAGGAAGGGAAAGGGAAGAAATGCCAATCCAAAGTAGATTTTAGTCAAAGGGAAGAGAAGAAATACTTGTCCACAATCAAGTGCTTTCACTGTCATGAATCCGGGCACTATGAAATGAAGTGTCCACAAAAGAAGGCAAGTAATAAGACCACGAGAGGAGTAACAAATGAAGTTGTGGCTTCAAATTTCGAACTTGATTTTACCTGCATTTCATGCATGGGAAGCACAACGATGGGTAGTGTATGGTATCTCGAAAGCGGTGCCTCGTTCCACATGATGGGGAAAAATATTTTTTTAGTGACATCAAGGTGGGAGATGATGGAAGGTATAGCATGACTGGTATTGGTACATTTATTTTTCAAAGGGAGTCTAGCTCCCCTCTCAGGCTCAAGGATGTGATGTTTGTACTAGGTTTGAAGAAGAATATAGTTTTCGTATCTGTGTTGGAGGACAGTGTCTAGGATGTGATATTCAGAAAAGGGAAGGCTTTCCTGAGACACATTTCCATGGGACAAGTGAAGCAGATCAAGATTCGAGTGAGGAACCTATATAAATTAGATGTGGAAGACTATGCAACATTGAGCACAAACACAAAGAAGGTGCAAAGTTGAGATGTCCGTAAATTATGGCATAAAAGACTTGGCCATTTGCATAATGTTACTTTGAAGATCATGTAGCAGATTTCTACAAACCTAACCAAAGGAGCACTAGAGCAGCAGGATACTTGCAAAGGGTGTGCGTTGGGTAAGTACACAAAATCCACCTTTAATGATTAGGATAGCAGGGCGCATGCAATCCTTGAAAGGATCCATTCTGATGTTTGTGGGTCTTTCTCAACAACTTCCATTGCCAAGCCTAGGTATTATGTTATATGTGTAGATGATTTCTCACAGAAGTGTTGGATCTACTTCATGCAAAAGAAAGATCAAACATTCTCCAATTTGTTGAGTTTAAAGCACTTGTTGAGAAATAAACTAGAAGGAAAGTGAAGGCTCTCAGGAGCGATAACGGTAGTGAGTACGTGTCGAATGAATTTAAAAACTTATGTGCAAGGGAAGCCATTCGATGGGAGTTGACATCACCCCATAATCCACAAAAGAATAGGGTGGCTTAGAGGAAGAACAGAAGTATTGTGGGAGCAACAAGGGAGATGCTGCATGACCAAGGCCTACCACTGCTCTTGTGGGCTGAAGCATGCAACACATCGGTCTATTTGTAGAACATGAGTCCTCACAGGATTCTTGGCATGAGTACACAAAGGGAAGCTTTTTCAGGGAAGAAATGAGATGTGTCACACTTCAAGATCTTTGGATCATCAATGTACTTTCATTTTTCCAAGGAAGCAAGGAAAAAGCTAGAGACAACGGCAAAGTTGGGCATATTTTTCGGGTATACAGACTCACCTCACAACTATCATGTGTACTTTCAATCCCTCAGGATGACAGTGGTCAGAAGAGATTTGAAGTTTGATGAGGAGAAGGAAATGATTTGTTCTCTTGAGAGGGAGCTTCAATTGCAGCCTGATCAAGAGGTTTTGGCTCCAAAGGAAGAACCATAGGAAGTTATGTAGAAACCACAACAATATGAGTAGAGAGTGGAGACATCCACTCAAGCAGATACATCCATAGAAGGAAGGAAGAAAACCAAGAAAGCTAACATATTATTGTAGGATGCTAGAGATAATGTGGGAGCACCCACATCACAGCGTAGGGAAAGGAGGTCACTGGATCAATACACTGGCTACATGGCTCTGATGAGTCAGCTTATAGAGACTAAGTTTTCCTCATTCGATGAAGTTGTAGAGAGACCAGTATGGGTTGATGCTATGGTAGAGGAATGTGATTCCATTGTCATACACAGTGTTTGGGAAGTGGTCCCAAGACCAGCAGACAAATCAGTGGTTATTTTGAGATGGATGTACAAGGTAAAGCATGCAGTGGATAGTAGCATAGAGAAACACAAGGCCATATTTATGGCTAAGGGGTTCTCTCAAGTTGAGGGAATTGACTATGAGGATACCTTTGCTCCAGTAGCAAGGTACTCATCCATCAGGTCAATTCTAGCACTAGTAGTGCAAATGGGATGGAAGATCCACCATATGGATTTGAAGACATCATTCCTCAATGGAGTTATTGAGGAGGAGGTGTATATTGAGCATCCAAAGGGGTTTGAGACCTTTGACAAAGATTCAATGTGTACAGACTCAAGCGAGCATTGTATGGACTAAATTAAGCACCCCATGCTTGGTATACCAAGCTCGATAGTTATCTCACCAATTTGGGCTTCACCAAAAGTGAAGCAGATGCAAAAATTTATCACATTGTGGTAGAAGGTAAATTATTAGTTATTGTGTTATATGTTGATGACTTGATCCTTACTAGTGATGAGTAGCTGATCATATCTTGCAAGGAGGACCTTGCAAGAGAGTTCGATATGAATGACATGGGCCTCATGCACTACTTCCCTGGTTTAAAGTACGGAAAGGAGATGGGGAATCGTTTGCATCTCAGGGTAAGTATGCCAATGATATAATTCAGAGGTTCCACATGGAAAAGTGCAAACCCATGGAGACTCCTCTAGGAGGAAACTAGAGGAAAGATGATGCTACTTCATGTGAAGTAGTGGAGGCTACCATTTACAAGCAGCTTGTAGGTTCACTCATGTATTTGGTGAACACATGACCAAACATGTGTTATGAAATTAACTAGCTTAGTCAAGAAATGGTTAAGACAACCAAATGGTATTGAAAGGTAGAAAAGCATGTGTTGAGATACCTAAGAGGCACTACTCAGTTTGGTCTTTGGTACAAGTGGATAGAGGGAGTGAAGCTGTAAGGATTCATAAATACAGATTGGGTGGGGATTCCATTAGATAGGAAGAGCACATCAAGAGGAATTTCTAATGTTGGGTCTACAATAGTTTCTTGGTACAACAGGACACAGAGATCTGTGGCACTCAACTCAGCAGAAGCATAATACATGGTTGCAAGTCAAGCAACATGTGAGGCTATCTGGATTAGAAAGATTCATGTTGGGCTATATGGTCAGAAGATGGATCCTACAGTAATTTATTCTGATAATCATAGACGTATCAAACTCTCTGAGAATCCAGTATTTCATGATCGATCCAAGGATAGCAACGTTTGGTATCACCATCTACGATACTATGTGTAGAGGCAGATCCTGTTATTGTAGTACATTCTGACATAGGAACAAGATGTAGATATTTTGACAAAGACCTTGTTAACAGGAAAACTTGAGTTCCATAGAAGCAGGATTGGGGTATTTGATAATCCCTTTCTTATTGAGAGGGATTGTTGAAAATGCAGCAAGAAAAGCTAATTTTGATGTTTCCTAGGTTAAACTAGATTAAAATCTGAATTTCTATTTTAGAAGAATACTTGGAGGTAGTTAACTGAGGTGACATGGCTCTTGGCACTCAGTTAATTCAGTAAATTTGAGTTGGACACACTTGAGTTCATTTCTACATGATTGATTGCTAATTGTTATCAATCTATTTCAGTTAATTTGAGTTATTGTCAATTTAAATAGTTCTAACTGCCAAAAGAAATAGTGGAGGTCAAGTTGTGGATGTGTAACTTCAACCACACTCAGTGATCAACTAGTTAACTAATAAATCAACCCAAAATAATTGTTGCATGTACATAATTCGAGTTACCCAGTTGAGATTGAGATTCCAAGGTTGTGTAATATCAGTTGTCGCATATTCCCATGTGTACAAGTGGTGCATGCAGTTAGAGATGTAGCTAAGGCTATTGCACACTTCCTTGGTGTGAAATTCCTAAGAAATAGGAAAATTTCCCAATGGAACAGCGCAAGGAAATAGGAGCTTGGGAAGGCTTGAAATTGGCCAAGTGTTGGGCCAAGTTTAGTCAATCAAGTAGAGGGATAAACTATACAGTTGCAGGGTCTTCTTAGGCTTGAGAAAGCATTGTATTTCTTCTCCATTCTCTGATTAATGCAATACAGATAGTAAGGGGTTTTGAGCAGTTGCTTTCCCCTAGATAAATATTTGTGCAAGTGTGGTGTTTTCTTTTGCATGTCTATGATTCTTGTTTTAGATGGTGAATTAACTTCTGCATATCAGTAGAGTAGCTTTAAGTCTTATGATTTAGTAAATTTCATGAGCAATATTGAATCTACACATTAATTTCTACAACACAATTGTTGCATAAGATTTGACTGGATCAACTGACATTGATCCTTCTGTTATTAAATATTGTGGGCCCCTGTAGCAAGGGTAATGATCCATGAGAATAGTATAATTCCATTGTTGCTTCTCTCCTATGGACCCTACCCAAATATTTGCAACTTTGGGACTAAGGCTCTACATCACCCCACCTCACTCGTGGAGGTATATCTGCATACAAAGCGATCTTTGTTCTACTCACACTAGTGTTTCTACTACTTTGTTGTTGCTTTCACACTACTACTGCAACTACTACAATAATGAGTCTAGACTCCCTCTGAAACTAGACTCCCTCTGAGTCTCAATCTTCTTGTGCGAAATCTCTATGCTTCCTCTTGGAAATTCACATTGTCCTCTTGCACTAGAGAAATTTATGCACCACAAATATGTTATTCGAAATTTCTCTGAGAGAAGATCAGGAACCTGGTTTCTATGTAGTATTCAATAGCTCTAATACCATGTAAAAATAACTCAAAATTTGCAGCTAATAATGAAATAAGATTGAAATCAATAGTCACAAATTTCTTCTACTAAATTCTGGGGAAGGAAAACTGAAAATAATAACACATGTTATCATTTCCTCACAATGAACACAGTATTTTTCCTTGGGGAACCCAACTGGGAAAACCCCCTCCTCTATTTGTATTAGATCAGACGAGACAATTGATCTATTAAAATGGAAAATTCAATCCTTGAAGCTCAACCTGCACTTCAATATTGATCTCCTCCTCTTGATACTTCTCTGGAAAATATTGAGTCTGCACTCACGTTCCTGCACTTGCTTTGCCCACACTCGCTCTGCCTGCACTCACTCTTCCTACAATCACTCTTATTTTCTTGCATAATTATGAGGAAATTAGCTCATTTTCTACATATACACTCTGTATACTCAATAGTATACAATAATAAATACATTTATGCCTTTTCCCTCCACTCAATTAGAAAATTCGAATTACATACATGACTAGGGCTATTTTTAGTAAATTGACTAGTTAATTGAGGTATCAATGAGTTAACAATAGTTACAACTACTCAATTGAACTCATACCGACTATATTCATGACTAGAGCTCAGATAATTGAGTTTCACTAACTATAACTCCATTATATTACTAGATATTAGCAATCAACTCATGCACAACTCTATTTCTTGCCCACAAACTTGAATTGATTGACTTAATTAGGTGACTTATACATGTTACTACGAACTACAACTCAAGTCATCATGTTGATGTGCAAATTTGAATTTCCTCATTTGACTAAGGCAGAAGTCAAATTAAGCCTTTTCTTGCTATAATTTAACACTCCCTCTTAGCAAGAAAAAGGGTTTTGAACAACCTTAATCCTACTCCTCTATAGAAATGTACTGTAATGAAATTAACACTCCCTCCCACTATTGCTTTTACTACTACAAAAACTGCAACTAAGAAGCATCCAAAATACTAAATCAACTGTGTCTTTGAGATGCAATTGTCTCCTAATTCTTTGATTGCTACTAGCCTGCAACTATTGCCTAAGATCTAACTTCATCAACTAACATTGATCCTTCTATTACTGAATATTGTGGGCCCTTGCAGCAAGGGTAATGATCCATGATAAGAGTATATTGAAATTTTTGTTTCTCTCATATCGACCTAGCCCAAATCTTTTCAAATCTAGGACTAAGGCTCTACTTTGCCCCACCTCACTCTTGGAGGTATAGCTGCGTACAAAATGAACTTTGTTCTACTCATATTGTTGTTGCTATTTCTCTATTGTTGCTTTCACACTGCTGCAAGGACTACTGAAATAATGAGTCTAATCTCCCCATATCATGAAGTACTAGCTTCCATAGGGCTACTCCCTCTGAAACTAGACTCCCACTGAGTCTCTATCTTCTTTTGGGGAATCTATATGCTCCCTCCTAAAAACTCGCACTATCTCCCTGCACCACAAATCTGTTATTCAAAATATCTTTGAGAGAAGATCAGGAACCTAGCTTTCATGTAGTTTTCAATAGCTCTCATACCATGTAAAATTAACTCGAAATTTGCAGCTAATAATGAAATTAGACTGAAATCAATATACACAAATTACTTCTACTAAATTCTGCAAAAGGAAAGCTGACAATAGAAACACATGTAATCATTCAATCACAACGAACACAGTATTTTTCCTAGGGAACCCAGCTGGGAAAAACCCCTCCTCTATTTGTATTATATCAAATGAGATAATTGATCTATTACAATTAAAACTTCAATCCTTGAAGATCAACATGCACTGCAATACTGATCTTCTCCTCTTGAGACTACTCTAGAAAATACTAAGCCTATAGTCGCTCTGCCTACACTTGCACTCGCTCTGCCCACACTCATGTTCCTGTAGTCATTTTTCCTACACTTTCTCCTATTTCCTTACGTAATTATGAGGAAATTAGCACATCTTCTACATACTCACTTTGTACACTCAATAGTATACAATAATAAATGCAATTATGCCTTTTCCCTCCACTCAACTAGGAAATTTGAATTGCATGCATGACTAGGGTTATTTTTAGAAAATTGGCTAGTTAACTAAGAGCTCAATGATTTAACAACAATTACAGCTACTCAAATGAACACATATTGACTCTATCATGACTAGAGCTCAGATAACTAAATTTCACTAAGTATAGCTCCACTAGATTACTAGATATGAGCAATCATCTCATGCACAACTTTACTTCTTGCCCACAAACTCAAATTGATTGACTTAAATAAGTAATTTGGCCATGTAACTCTTGCTAAATGCAACTCAATCATCCTTCTAATGTGGAAATTTGAATTTCCTCATTTGACTAAGGCACAAGTCAAATGAAACCTTTTCTTGCTACAATTTAACAGATCTATCATGATTGGCCACCATAATTTTAGAGAATGTAACGATAGCCCTTGTTACTCATGGAAAAGGGCCTAACCACGTGAATACTCTATAAGGGTCAGATTTGTAACTCTAGTTGAGAGTTTAAGGAGTCAAACTTTACCCTTAATTGGTTATTGGTTTATGGTATAAACGGGACACTATGAGGAAAAGGGGTTCCATTCCTTTTCAATTGTATCTTGATCCATAATAGAGAAAAATAATTTGGTAGTGGGAGTGAGAGAGCATAATAGAGGTGGTTTGAGTGTTTGTAACATCCTATCATGCCACAAGTATTAGGTTACTCCACAAAAAGTGATATCTCTTTTGTAATTGCATTATTTCCATTCTAGACAAAACATAGTGGAGCAACCTCACCTTCTAGCTAGGTTTTCTCCCATAATATATATTGTGTTCATTGTGGTTGGTGTGTGATTCCATTTCATTGTTCTTTGTTTTATTCATTTTATCTATTACATGAATTATCAAAAAATAATAATTATTAATATGTAATCTAAGGAAATTAAACATCATAGTATGGATTTTTATCATATATGTTGTGACAAATTGTCTAGTGTAATATTTGTTGAGAAATATAAAGTGTTGCAACTAAGATGATTTCTCTTCAACTTCATAACTGCTTCTGATGTATTTTTAATTTTCTTGATTATTAGCTTCTTCTCTTATTATTATTTTGTTCTTATCATCAAACAACTACCAAAACAAGAAGATCAACAATACACAAGATGTAGGTTGCAAGCCAAGGCCAAAACTTGTCCACTTGAGAGGAAAACCCACAAATATCTTCCCTTCTTATAGATTCTTCAAATGATGAATTCCAAGACCCCTAGACAAATACCAATACCCTTCCAAGACCAATTTTTACCTCCTTGATGATGTGCTTCCTTTGTCATATTCAAACCCAGTCAAATCTCTTCCAGCCACACAACTTCAACACCTAGCTATAGAATTTTAGCCTCGACTGCAGGTCTGAAATTTTCAGCCCCTATAACAGTTACTTATTCCACACATGTAATCAATTTCAATGATTCCAAGCTTCCTTTGACCTTTGCTTGGTTTCATCCTTCTTCTAGGCCTTGTAGGTGACCTCATAGACCTTCCTTCGACCTTCTTTCTATAAGTTCCTCAACTTCGATCTTGCAGCATCAAAACCCTAGCCTTCCTTCTTTGCATGTGTGAGAGAGAGAGATAAATAATGCAAATTTTCATCCTTCATACTTCTTCCTTATTCATTAGCCTTATTCTACTTATCCTTCACTTAGATGATGAGAACATGAACGAGTGTCCATAGGAGGTTGAGTTCACTCCTATATATAGGCTTCCAAGGAGGACAACATGCCCTAATGAGGTCAAATTTTTAGTTGTCATGCCAAGTTCATCTTGGAGGGTATTTTGGTACTTTTAAATGAAAAAATAATTATTTTTACATGTTAAAATGTGCCCGATGGAGTCTTATTCATATGACAATGACTCTTTTGACTTCTTCACCCTAGGACAAACCCTAAAATCACTCAATGGATTCTTTGCCTCTAAATAAAATACCTTGAGCATGAAGCCCATGCTACAAAAGTGACAATAATAAATTTTCTCTCTTTTACAATATAGAAGAATCAAAAGTACATTTCATATTTATGAAGATTGAACCTAGTTACACATTTCAACACCCCCTCTTAACTAGGGAGGTATTCATAATGGTACATGGAAATTCTCAAACTAAAGAGATCCCATAAGAAGAGTCAGATTGGTAATCCATATCATAAGCTATCATTTCAAATTATCTCTTTGCATCATACCAATCAACATTGTCACATAGCAAGGCCTTCACTAACAACTTTATATATCCACAAGATCAAACCACAATGCTAGTGATACCAATGACTGATAGACACCATCATCATTGTCTCTCAAGGCACATACCCCAGCTGGGTTTTCACAAGGTATTTCCTTTTAGGAAAATACATATCTTGGAATAACACATCCTCAAGGAATTTCCTGTTCAACTAATATTACATCCAGGATGCCCTATCTCATCCTCAAAGAGTATCAGAAACCATATGCTTACCCAATCCTCCATTCTTTCTTCACAAATTCAAGACAAGGATGATGTGTCTATCTCTCCCTCTCAACTAGGGAGGATATATCAACCAATATAAGATTGTCTCTCAAATACACAAGCCTCTTATTAGGAATATATTTCATCAAGATGTCAGCTACCTACACATTAGTGGAGATATATTGTAGCTGCAACACTCCATCTTGCACCATATTTCATATGTAGTGATAATTGTTATTGAGGTGATTTGTGTTTCCATGGAACATTGGGTATTTAAACAACCTTATACTACTGGTGTTATCATAATGTATCACCATAGGGTCCACTGGTCCTTCAAACAAGTCAAACAACAACTTCCTCAACCAGCTATCTCCTTTGTTTCTTCATAGGCTACAATGTATTCAACCTCATCGCTACTCAAAGCAATTGATTCTTGGTTTCTACTCATCCAGGATATCATGGAGGATCCAAAACTAAAACATCCTCCAGTAGTGCTTCTCCCATCCATATCATCTCCTCCCCAGCCAAAATTTGTATATCCAATCAAGTGGACATCATTCTTTCTATCATATTTCAGGAAATAGTGGATTGTTCCTTGTGGATTCTTAGTATATGCTTGGCTACTATCCAATAATCATGCTTGGGATCTACCTAGAATTGACTGAGAATATTCACTTCAAAACAAATGGTTGGCTGAGTATTAACCAAATACATCAGTGAGCCAACCAATTGTCTATAACTTGTCTAATCCACAAGGCTTGAATCACAACTTCTTAACCTCTTCAAATTTGTGATCATAGGGGTTGTCATAAGTTTGCAACCCATCATGTCAAACCTTTTAAGCATCTCAATCACATATTTTCCTTGACCTAGATATATCCCATCATGTCCTTGCCAAACTTCCAACCCCAAATAATAGTGTATCATCCCTATATCCTTCATATTGAATTATGCTACCAATAGTTTTTTACACTTTTGAATATGAACTTCCACACCTATCATGAGAAGATCATCCACATATAGGAGAATTATTATGGGCTCATTCTTTACAACATTGATATAGATAATTGGATCAACAAAACTCTTCGAGAAGCCCAATATTTGTAAGGATGTGTCCATCATTGCATACCAAGCCCTTGGTGCTTGCTTAAGGCCATAAAGTGCCTTCTTCATCCTACAAACATGAGTCTCTCTATAGTTTACTTCAAATCCCAAGCGTTGTTCTATATAGACTTCTTCATTGATGGTACCATTCAGGAATGTTGTCTTGACATCCATGTTATGGATGTTCCATCCCATATATTCTATCAAAGAGACCAACAATTGTATAGGTGTATACCTTATTGTAGGAGAAAACGTTTCTTCACGATCAATGCCTTCTTGTTAGGAGAAACCCATAGCCACAAATATTGCCTTATATTTATCAATACTTCCATCTCTGCATGTTTAATCTTGTAGAGCCACTTGGAAGTTACCACGTATTTCTCTTCAAGCCTAGGAACAATTTCCCACATTCCATTATTCATTATTGATTGATATTATTCATTCATGTCATCTTTCCATTCTTGATGTTTGATAGCCTCTTCAAAGGTAGATGGTTTTGCTTCAATTAACTTTGTCATATAGGTTACATACCCTGAATATCTTTTAGGCATCTTACTTTCCCTTAACATACCCTTGGCTGCTCCATGTCCCTCCACATCTAGTAGAATATAGTTTAACCAATTAGGTCTCTTTTTTCTCTTAGGTATGATGACTTATTGCACAGGTTAACTAGGACCTACTTCTTCATGATTTGAATCTTGATCTTCCTCCCTAGTGAATTCTTCTTCAAATATTGGAAGTTCTTCATCATTAGATTCAATCGAGAGGCCCTTAGATTTCTTGAATGCAATACTTTCATCAAAGGTTACATCTTGCCTTACCTCTATTATGTGTCATTCCTTTGTGTAGATCCTATATGCCTTTGAAGTGTTACTATAGCCAACAAATATTCCCTTCATTCTTGTAGGATCCAACTTCTTTCTCTTATCTTTTGGAATGTGAATATAGACATGACAGCCAAATATCCAGAGATGTTATATGCTTGGTTTCTTCCCAGTGAATGCTTCCTCAAGAGTCATGTTGTCTAGTGATATGTGAGGACATCAATTTTGAATATACACAACATGTTTTGTTGCTTCACCCCACATAAATTTAGGAAATTCTTGATCATGTAACATTTCTATAACACTTCCCTCAGTCGATCGATTCTTTCGTTCAACAATTCCATTTTTTCTAGGATTATACTATCAACTCCCTCTTAATCCCATTGACCTCTTTACAGAAAGTTACGAGTTCCTTAGATGTGTATTCTCTTCCATTATAAGATATTAGTACCTTTATCCTCCTTTTTGTAAGGTCTTCTTCTTCAGCTTTGAATTCTTGAACTTTGTTGAATACTTCATCCTTGGACTTCAACGAATAGATCCAATTTTTCCTTGAGTGGTCATCATGAATGTTACATAGTATAGATGACCTCTAAGAGACTTTGTAGACATAGGACCGCAAACATCAGAGTGAATGAGATCCAAAAAAAAATTTGACCTTGAAGCATTGCTTCCAAATGGTCTCTTAACATTTTTACCTAATGCACATCCCTTGATACTCCTTCATGATCCTCCTTGAGTTCAGGGATGCCATTCACCATCGAATTTGGAGTTTGTAATATTTTATAGTGAAGGTGTCCAAACCTTCTATGCCAAAGTTCACATGGACTTACTTCAATGTGAACCAAAGCTTGAGAGAGGAATCAACAATCTGTAGAGTCTTCATTCACAAATCCCAATGATTTTTGCATTGTCGATGCTAGAGATTTTATTCCATACCACAACCTTTCCATCTATAAAAGTGACTCTATCTCCTTTATATTCTAGACATGGAATAGAAAGTAAGTTCTTTTGCAAACTTGGCATGAACATAATGTCATTAATTTGAATTTTTCCTCCATTTTCCAACTCCAGCGAAGTTGACCCAATTCCTCTTACACGATAGCTCTTCTTATCACCAAGTTCAACAGAGTAAGAGTATTTTCCTCATTATAAGGTCTTTAGTTGTTTGTGCTAACCTGTCATATGTCTTTATGATCCACTGTCAATTAACCAAATATTTATATCCTTAAACATACTTGTAAGTGTTGAAATTAACACTTTGTCCTTTGTAGAAGTCTTTGTCTTGATGGATAATAGGAGATTCCGTAATGCCTTGATACCTTGCTTGAGATGAATAGCCACCATAGAACATTTCTTCAATGATTTCTTCAAGGATGTAGTGAACTTGATCATGCCCTTAGCCAAACTTAGCTCTAATACCATATTGAGAAATCTAAAGGACTACAACTAAGATGATCTCTCTTCAATTTGATAACTACTTGTGATACATTTTTAATTTTCTTAATTATTAGCTTCTTCTCTATGTATTATGGCGTTCTTATCATCAAAGAACTACGGAAACAAGAAGATAAACAATACACAAGAGCATAGGATGTAGGCTACAAGCAAGGTCCAAAACCTCTCCACTTGAGAGGAAAATCCACAAATCTCTTCCCTTCTTATAGATTCTTCAAATGATGAATCCCAAGACCTCTAGACCAAGACCAATACCCTTCCAAGACCAAGTATGACCTCCTTGATGATGTGCTTCCTTTGTCTAAATCAAACCTAGTCAAATCTCTTCCAATTGCACAACTTCAATGCCCAACTACAGAATTTTGACTTCCACAGTAGGTCTAAAATTTTTGGCCCCTACAATAGCTATTTCTTCTACATGTGTGAGCAATTTCGAGGCTTTGAAGGCTTTCTTTGACCTTCGCTTGGGTTCCTCCTTCTTCTAGGGCTTATAGGTGACCTAATATACCTTCCTTCAACCTTCTTTATGCAATTTCCTCAACTTCGATCTTGTAGCATCAAAACCCTATCCTTCCTTATTCGTACGAGAGAGAGAGAGAAATAACCTAAACCTTCATCCTTCATCCTTATTCCTTCTTCGTTAGTCATCTTTCACTTCTCCTTCGCATAGATTATGAGAAGCTGAGTGAGCGTCCATAGGAGGTCGATTTCCATCCTATACATAGGCTTCCAAGGAGGCCAACATGCCATAATGAGGGCGACTTCTTAGTTTCCAGGTTGACTTGGTGTTGGAGGGTATTTTGACACTTTTAAATACAAAAATATTTCTTTTTACATGTTACAATGTGCCCGATGGGGTCTTCTTCATATGAAAATGAGTCTTTTGACTTCTTGACCATAGGACAAACCCTAGAAGCACTCAATGAGTGCTTGACCTCTAAATAAAATACCTTGAGCATGAAACCCATGCTACAAAAGTAATGATAATAAATTTTCTGTCTTTTTACAATATACAAGAATCAAAAGTACATTTCATATTTATGAAGACCGAACATAGTTACACATTTCAATAATATCCATGGTAGTTTATAGATCAATTAGAATGCACTAGTGAACCCATAAGAGTGACCTTAGATTTGTGTTTAAGAGGGAAAACCTAAATACCCCACCTCCTTAATGCTACTTAGGGGGGTTGGGTATGTTACAATATTGGGCTCGGATTTTTGAATCATTAAAAGATGTTCCATTAGAAAGTTTACTTAGGTTACAAATAGTTGGCTATTTAAAAAGGAATCACTTAAACTGTATCCACTATTCATGGCCAACTACTTTGACAATAAGTTATATATATATATAATGAAATATGTGTTCTAGACTAGAACTACTTGCAAATGACTTGAGACCTTCCCAATTACTACAGTTTGGTTGAAGCTCTATCTCAAACATATTTGTTCGGAATGGCCTTTAAAAGGTCAGCTCACACTATATTCCTAGTGGGGGATTGAGAGATAGATGTTGAACATGATTATGAACTTTGGGAGCTATTTCTCTCTCTAAACAATTGGTGTCATTGCCTTGCTTCAAGTTAATTGCTATGCTATTAGAATATGCAATGAATGAATTTATCCTCTTAGTTTTTCCTACCCTTTGCCTCTCTTTCTAATAATGTTACTTTGGGAACGCAGTGAACTAATAAAAAAAGATAATGAAGATAACATAAGACATTCTAAAAAAATCAAATTGCAAATGTCTAAAAAAATAATGCAATATTGAATGTGGCTATAAATAATAATCATGTACACTATACAATAACAAAGTGATTAAAAATGCAAAATTATTTAAGTTAATGTATTTAACTCTTTAATAAAATCAATTTAATAAAAAATATAATTTACTAATACACTGTCAATTTTATAATAATGTCTTAATTACAATATTATTGTGAATATAAACCAAATAAAGAAACATCCATATCCAAAAACAATATCACATTATTT
>APFE030197296.1:161573-184985 GCA_000404065.3 Pinus taeda | reverse complement strand
CTTCAAAGGGATAAGCTCCTCACATCAAGGGGTTAGCTCCTTAAGGTATGGGATGCATGAACCTTAAAGGAGCGAACTTGCCACCTCAAGATTCCTTCCAAAAGCTTCCAGAAATAACTCAAAGTGAGTTTTTAAGAATATACTTCCGCCTTTTTAACTTTTACAGGGGTCCACACCCATAACACAGAGACAAAGTGGTTAGGTGCGCGGGGGACATGACCATTAGGTGCAGGACCGCAGGTAATGCTAAGAGAAAGTGCGGAACCAGAGTTTTAGAGACTTTTGAGGGCTTTCTCTTATTTTCAAGGCTTGATATGAAGAACTAAGGCTTAAGACTTACAAAGGAGGAAAGTATGAGTGATAATGGACTCACACAGATTGCAGAATGTCAAGGTGACAATTTTTGTGCAACAGATTTCCCCCTAAAGTGCAAAGTCTGTAATAGATGAAGATATAATTTTTCATCTAAGAAGATTGAAGTACTTTATCATTTCAAGGATCATCCTGTGGACACTCCAGTCGGAACTTGTAAAAACATTCAATGCAAAATATATATGTGTGTGTGTCTGTGTGAAAATATCATCACTAAGGTAGGCATTCCCATGCTCAGATCAAAACTGACCAGAAAACTAACTAAACTATCCTGATACAGGAATGATTTTGTAATACATCACGAGTATAGACATATGTAGACACAGTATGGGCGCAACCATCTGTTTATGAATAGCCCACTATATAATGAATAACAAAATTCCTTGTAGCCTGGAAGGTAGAAACTAGATCCAGGGTCTTGATTTCTACTTCTCGAACTCGTACGATTCTATCCATGTGAATGAATGTGTCGAAGTCGAACATGGTAGAAACCACTTGATTACCAGTCAATGATGTGAACTGTTAACAAGTGTGAGAGAAACCACCAATAATGTCAATGGCTCTCAAAGTACTCAGTACAACCATGAAATGTGAATAAATGAGCTGATGTCGAACATGTCATAGAATCCTTTGATCGAAGGTCAATGATGCAACCTGTCATCAAAGGCGAGAAACCTGCCATTAGGGCATGCAAATTCCAAGGTACTGACGATTTCTAGATCATTTTTCTAGATAATGAGCTGAAGTCGATAGAAAGCAATCTGGCGTAGGCAAGCCCACAACACAAAATCATAGATCAAGTTTTGAAGAAATATATTTGGCAAGGACTAACTTAGGGGTGGTCAAAATGGATGACAGATATTTTGCAAATGAATGGTTTATTTGAACTGACCTCTTGAACACATAACGACACTGCAGATGGTTTGGTGACAATCGACCCAAATCTAATACCCAGAAACTGGCTGAAGATTTTCAATATGGTTTGATTAACTGTTAGGCAAAGGATTTCCCAACCCAGGTGAACAAAAAGTGTCATGTTCAAGAGTGGTTAACTGCTTTTCTAAAACACAAAGTATAACAAACAGGTTCATTTTTCCCTCTTTTCCCCCACCATTTCTAGCAAGTACCTCTTTATTTTTGACAAGCTTGAGGAGGATAACATTTGCTTGGTTATAAGTTTATCCTTCGGATGAGTCCAACTTAGTTTAAAATTCGAACCCTAAGAAGGAGTGGTTCGTTCCTCTTTAAAATTGAACAAGTCCTTTACTGTTAAATTGTAATGAGTCCAGTATAGGAAAAACTCGGTGTTTCTCAATTTTAGGAAGTCAGAAGAAAAACTTAAGAAAACTCCATGGGTGTCCTTTTTCGTAAATTTGTGTCCCCCAAGCCCGAAAAAATATAAAATAATACTTGAGAGAACCACTTGACCATTATGATCAAGGAGTAATTTTCATAATTAGTGGCTTCGATCTGAAAAAAGTAAAAAAGTGATCGAAGACATGCCGTTTTAAAACCAATATCGAACTTGAAACGACAAAAGTCTGGCGATCTTTTCATGTTTATATGGTCAGAAAAGAGTTGTAAGTGGACCGCCTTTTTAATTCTGTTTAACGAGTTTAAAAGGGAAAAACTCGGCAATCTTTTCATATTTTACGAGTCAGAAAAGAGCTTAAAGAGGACTCCTATGTTTCCCTTTTTCGTAAATTTTGGAAGAGTCCGAAAAAGTGAAAAAGTATGCTCTTTGTTGAAAATGATCAATTATCCCTGAAAATCCAATATTCTACACAAAAACTCAAAACATTACTCATACCTGTTTAAAATAAATAAAAATGCATCAAAAAGTTACTTTTTTAAAGTGAAAAATAAATAAATTAAAAATTCATTTATTCAAAAAAGCTTATAAAAAGGGCTTTTGTAAATTCATTTTTACTATTTAACTTCAGAGTGAGAAGTGAGAGATTTTGGGTAAGAAACTTCCTGTGAAGATTGCGGAAAATCTGTCTGTTGGAATCGAAAACCGTCAGCTCCAGGTAATCCACATCATCTCTATCTTGCATTTCAACCTTTTAAATTTTGTTTTTAGGCTTTAAAATTGATTTTTTAAGGAGAATTTGCTTTTAGAAAAACTGTCGCGGGGGTCCGCAAGTGCAACATGCGGCCCCTGCGGACCCCGACTTTTTTCTACAAAGAAAAAAGTCATGGGTCCGCACCTATTGCCTACGACGAGTGCGGACCTACGCACTGTCTGTAACCAGTGGGTGTGGACCCCGCAAAATAGGTTTTAAAATTTCAAATTTCTCCATTTCCGCCCAAAATTTTTGAACTAAATTGTTCTAATAGGTCTTTTTTGCAATGTAGGACATACAAAATGCTTATTTGGTGGGAACGCGAGCATGAGGATGTGGACCTTGTCGCATTAATTCATCCACCTACAATACGGGCATCAAAAGCATGCAGACTATTTAAATTCTGGGCCATACCCGGCATGAGGGCCCAAGTAGACTTCTTGCAATGGCTGACAGACAGGTGGAACATACAGGACCAGTGTTTCATGATTGGTGGCCACCGGCTCGAAATTGAGCTAGAGGACATATATTTTTTAACTAGTTTGCCCAAGAGAGGCGAAAAATTATCTCTTTTCGGGACTAGGCCAAGTGGCCAGTCTATCGCTAGTCTTTGATTAGAGTTTTGCAATGATCAAATAGAGGACAAATGGATCGATATCAAAACTATCTCCCGTCCTGAACTTAAGGTTATTGCATTCACTGTCACCAAACTATATTGGAGTGTAGCATTGCATGTAGCTACCGGATCCCAGATGTGAATGGCAGTAGACTGTTATCGAGGTACCACCTTCAACTGGTGTGAAGCTGTGTTGGCGAATGTAAAAGGCCAACTAACTAGAGAAAAGAACTGACAGCTAAAAAACTTTGGATATAGTTTCTTGGTTCTGAGCTTTGGTCTAGAGAGGGTCCCTATGCTGGTCCCATAGCAGCTTTCTGTTGAGGGTGGTCTTCCTCGAGAGCCTAGGATAATGCGTTGGGTTGCAGTGATGGCCCGTCATCCTGAGGAGGGTTCAGAGGTTGTTCGATTTCCACCTGAGTATTTTCATTGGTTGAGGAACCAAATTTTTGTGATTCGGGATTTTCCATATGCTAGGATGGATTATCGTGGTGACCCAGACATGAATCTTCCACCAGAAGAGCAGTGGGATGATTCAGGTAAAATCATTTTCAACACTTTCTAAGTTTTAACTAATTTTTTTTTGTTTTTTAAATAGTCCAAAACTGATAATAAAAAGTTTTAAATGCAAATGTGGGTCCATGACGACCAACCACTCTCCAGCCTTATGAGAGGAGACACCCAGCTGTAGCAGTACCGGTCCCGTAGGACCAATCTACAGAGACCCTGACCAAATTGGAGAATCATCTAGAGCGTTTGACAACAGATATTTCGGAGACTAGCATTGATGATATTCCACTTAGGTTACATCGATATGTGATTGGGGTCCCAAGACCTTTTAGGAGGTTCCTTTGTAGGGTGGCCCGAGCAATGGTTTCTTATCATGATCATCACCAGAGATAGGATGATTGCTTTTGTAGACTCACATGACATTTTTGTCTTTTTGTACTATCATTTTTGCCGATCATAAGGTGTTTTTCAACCTACGATCGAAGACGATGTATATTTGACACACTTCTATGCTATGATATATCACTATTACTGGCTATCTTGTATAACATGTTATAGAATGTTTTTAAATTTACTGTTTTGATTATTGCAAATGTCTATTTAACATACGAGAAGCAACTGCATCTGCTAATGTATTTAAATATCTTAGAATATGATGATATTCGATCTAGTCAAATTCACATTCCAAGAGACGAACTCTAAAAAATAATCTTAATAACACTGGATTTCTAATGGCATAAACCCTGTTAAGCTGTAATACAACGAGTTCAGAATCTAACCTAACAATCAAACTCTGAATCCCAAATGAAATGGATTCAGATAATAAATCAATCACTGCACTATACTCTGCAATGTTATTCGTTGTTCGACTGAGGCTAACCCCATGCATAGATACCAACTCATCAGAGAGTGAATAAATAACCCAAGCTGCGGAAGAAATGTTCTGTGTATTACGACAAGGACCATCAGCGAAACCAATGTATGTTTGAAGAGACGTCGACATCTGTAATATCAAGAGTAAAATCAAGATAAGCAGGAATAATGATAAAAGCACTCTCTAAACTAGGCACACATTTCTAATTTAAAACACACCAGCTAGAAAGAAACTAATCTAACAAAAGTCTCCACACCAAAATTTAAGCATAATATCTCTTCGGATAAAGCCCATTTCTGGGTTTACCCAAAGAGACACCGTCAAAATCTACCAATTCATAGGCCCCTTTTGCCAACTTTCACTTAAAAATATAAGGACCATGCCACATAGGTACAAATTTTCCAGCCCCTAGCTTATCGTTTGCTTAATCGTATAGTAAGACTAGGTGTCCTTTCGAAAAATTACGAGGTGTAACATTTCGGTCGTACTGAGCTTTTATTCATTTTGCATGAGTTTCGATTGCTAATGCAGCATCATGTCGATTCTCATCTAGCTGAGCTAAGTACAACAAACGTTTCTCCTCTTTGGAAGTGGCTGGGAGTAATTCTATGGCTATTTGCAATGACGGAATTTCGCATTCAATGGGTAACACTGCGTCCAAACCGTAAACCAGTTGAAAAGGAGTGAAACCAGTTGATGTTTTTACTGAGGTTTGATATGCCCAAAGTGCTGAAAATAACATGTTATGCCAATTCAACCTATGAATACCAATGATTTGTTGGATCATAGTGACTAGAACTTTATTGATAGCTTCAACCAAACCATTAGCCTATGGGTAATATGGAGTAGAACTATCGTGACGCAGGCCAAGTTGATCTGTCAGTTCAATCATCATGATGTTTTGAAAATGACTTCCATGATCAGTAATAATAGCTTGAGGAGCACCGAATCTAGCAATTATATGATTGAAAATGAAAATTGCAGCAGTTTTGCCATCTCCCGAAAATGTAGGCATCGCCTCGGCCCACTTAGTAAAATAATCTACCACAAGGATGATATACGCATGCCCCCCGGCTGAGTGAGGGTTACATGTAATAAAGTCAATACCCCACTTTGTGAAAGGACCGATAGAAATTATAGGGTGGAGAGAAGCGGGTGGAGCACGCATCTTACGATCAAAATTTTGATAATTGTGGCATTTCTGGACTGCATAGATACAATCTTTGAATAATGATGGCCAGAAATAAACAGCGCACAATATCCTTTGGGTTGTGGCATACCCAGACATATGACTGCCACATGCTCCAAAGTGACAATCATTCAGAACCTTTTCAGCTTCTTCATGAGTTAGACAACGTCAGAAAACAGAATCTGCCCCACGACGATAGAGTGTATCTCCAATAATATTGTATTGTTGGGATTGGAAACGTATTTTCTGTCACTGAGATCATGAAATTTCAGGCCAAAAAGATTGGGTATAGAGATAAACAATAATGTCTCCAAACCATGGATCAAGAGTACTAATAAGAAACAAGGATTTGTCTGCAATAGACACTTCCGCCAAAGTTTCAGTATCAGTACGCAGTAAATCACACGTCAGTTCCACGAAAACCAAAGATTTCTTTGCCTTGGATTTTTCAAATTCCAAGTCAAATTCCTGTCGGATAACTATCCATTTGGAATACTTTCCCCCTAGCAATTGTTTGGTCAAGATATACATCATAGGATTACAGTCAGAAATTACCGTGGTTTTGCATAATAAGATGTAGTGACGAAATCTTTGGATAGCTTGAATAGCCGCCAAGGCTAATTTCTCCACATGTGAATATTTAAGCTCTGTCGGATTCAGAGTTCGACTAAGATAGTAAATCACATGTTCACTGTTGAATTCATCTTCCTGAACTAAAACCAGCCCAATGGTGGAATGAGAAGCGGCGAGGTACAAAAAGTAATCTTTATTGTAGTTGGGAGGATGCAAGAACGGTGCATGGGTCAGCGCGTGTTTAAGTGCATCAAAATATTTGTCAGCTATCTCATCCCAAAATAATGGAGTATTCTATTTCAACAGCCTGGTAAAACCTTTCGTTATCTCGGCGTAGTTAGGAATGAAATGACGTAAAAAGTTTTCTTTCCCTTGCAAACTTTGGAGTTGGCGAAGAGTCGAAGGAGGAGGTAATTTGACAATAGCTTCAACCTTCGAGGGATCGACAGGAATGCCAGCTTTTGAAATGACAAATCCCAGTAAACGACCCATTTCTATATAGCAAACACATTTGTGTGGATTAAACCAAATTCGATAATGCCTACATCTCAAAAATATTGCTCGTAAATGAGTGAGATGATCGGATCTATGTAATGAATGGGTAGGTAAATCATCGAGATAAGGCTGCACAATGTGCTTGATGTCAAGAAATGCGTAAGACATAGCCCTTTGAAAAGTTGCTCCAGTGTTCTTCAATCCAAAAGGTAATTTGCAATAAGCAAATGTCCCCCATGGACAAATGAAAGTCATTTTAGGTTGATTAGTAGGGACTATGTTGATTTTATTGTAACCGGAAAAACCATCCATAAGGGAGAACATTTCACTGCCGGCACAATCATCTATAATTTGATCTATATAGAGGGTTGGATAATTGTCTTTAGGACAAGCTCGATTAATATCCCTATAATCAATACATATTCTTATCGTTCCTTGCTTTTTGTTAATACGAACAATATTCGATACCCAATCCGTTAAGGGAATTCGATAAATGAAACCTGCTCGAAGTAATTTCTCAACTTCAGCTTTAATGCAGCAGCTTTTTCGTGGGTGTATTTGACACAAACGTTGCCGGATAGGTTTAGCATCCGAGTAAGTTTTGATTTCATGGACAACAATTGAAGGATCGATTCCTAGCATTTCTTCATATGACTAGGCAAACACATCGTGGAATTCTTGAAATAGGGCTTTATAAGTTTGGATTTCATCGTCCATACAGGAAGCACCTATATGAATGTTTTCAATAATTATGGTTTTAACTGAAATGTCAATAGGAACCGTTCGAGAGATATTTCCCAAATTTAACTTAGAATTAGGATGTTGCAATGGATTCTGTAGTTTTTTGACATAGCCAGTAGTAAAAATAGATGAAAAATCATTTTCAAAATGATCAAGCCCAGGTAAAAACAAATATCAATGATGAAGATCTTCCCATGGTAAATCATCAACAGACAAAAGTTCACTAATCTACTCATCAATATGAACAGGATCAGAAAATGTTGTTGAAGATGAGGTTGATATCAAAAGTGATTCCCCATGGACCACATTCATTGGATCAGATTTGGTTGAACAAGATTCAGAAAATGATTGTATAGCCTGATATGCAATTTCAAAGGGACTCAAAGGCATTGTGCTACCAAATGAATCCTCCTCAGGATCGGAAGGTACGATCCAAGGATCATCAAAAGCAATAGTGTTTGATGAAATCGTATGAATAGTTGCAATAGAAGGTGATACATTAGGAGGAGGGAAAGAAAAAGTTCCTAGTAAACCAAAATATTTAATCAAACCTACCCTAACATCCTTATAAGGGATAGTTGTTTTACCGACATGTTGAATACTATCTAAAGAGGCTGGGTCGGATGAAAAATAAGTCAGTTGGTCTATCGTAATGATATTTCCATTATGAGGAAACTTGATAAGCTGAAAGACCGATGAAACAATAACAGTCATAGCGTAAGACCTACTGCGACCCAAGAGAAGGTTGTAATCTAGAGGGGCATCAACCACTTCCACATCTAGATTTACAGTTTTGCCTTCAACCCCTATAGGTAAATCCTGCAAAATTCCAAAAGGATGGAACCCTCGGCCATCAAAAGCCTTTAGAATTGTCGGGGATTGATTGAGTGTCGGAGAACCAAGTGATCTCCAACACTGGATCGACATAATACACGTAGAAGCTCCCTCATCAATCACAGTCCGAAAGTAAGGTCTGTTTTTGACTAATACTGCAATCTGGAAAGCCATTTGATGAGGTAAATGGGGTGTACTATTCTCTAAATCGAAGATTATTAGATTTGAATCTTGAATATCAACAGCTCCTATAGCTGACAATAGTAATTTACGTTGTGTTGGGCATGACTAGAGCACCTCCAAAGCCAACATCGCTGAAGGGGAAATAGCTAAGTCTTCAACACTGTTATAATTCTGAGCAGCTCTCGCATGTGGATTGAAAGCTGACTTCTGAAGTATACCTTTAGCAAGAAGTTTGATTACCAAGTCATGGTTAGGTTTCTCGATCTGTAGCAAATTAGAACCAGAAGGAGTTGAAGTTGATGGGTTTGAATTAGAAGATTCTGCTTCCTTACCACCAACAGGATTTTTACTACCATAATCTTGTGATTGCATTGCAATCCTAACATGAGACATCATCATAATGGGTTCTTCTGAGGCATTTGAGGAAGAACCGATCATCTTACTATCTTGGCTAGGAAAAGGATCCTTCAAGACAGAAGGCGTTTGAGAACCTTTGACGATTTTCAAAACCTCAGCTCGATATGGGTTGTCTCTAGTAAAATGCTCCTCGTCAAAAATGAGACAAGGATAGTGAGGTTTACGTTTCTCATCAGTAGATTCATTTTTATCTGATTTCTCTTTTGAGTTTTGTTTATTTTTCTTCTCCCCATCTTTTTACCACTGTATTTTGATTTGGCCGTAGATGATTCTACGACATGGATATCTGCAGGAATTTCAGCGAAAGAGTCTCTTGTCGGGGAATCTGGTAAAGTTATAATAGGAGAATAATTCTTTGAAGATTTCTTCTTACTTTTGGTACTAACTGAACCATTCATACCATCAGCAACATGAGACCCTGAAGGAGTTGCAGTTATTTGATTTTGTTTCGGAAGGTCGGGGATTTATTCATGTAAAGTACCTAACTACGTATAGACGAGGTCAAGGTACTGAGCCTTAGCAATTACTTGCTCTTCAGTAACAACTCCTGCCTTAGCTACATCTTCAGTGATTTTAGGTAATAATGATTTAACAAACCATTTTTCTAAAATTTGATCCGGAATAAAAACTTTCACTAAACATCGTCTACGTCGCCATTCATGAATATGATCTGAAATATATGTGTACGTTGATTGTTTTAATGAAGTTAATAATTCCTTTCCATTTTCGTATCTGACAGGCAACTGAAAATGAGTTAAGAAAGAAGTGGCTAACTCAATGGTACCATTTGGCAACAAGACCAATCAGAGTGCGTTGAAAAAGATGTAAGCGAATTGAATCATCAATAATGGAATTAGATTCAACCCTGACTTACCCTCAAACTTTGATATATCACTAGGCAACTTATTAGGCATTGCTGGCCAATACAGAAGATAGTAAATCGGATCGTTCATAAGGTGCGACAAATCAGGTAAATCCAAAGTTGCAATAAAAGGTAACTAACGGTTAGGGTCATGAAAACCTTGGGTAACAAGACCAGCCCAAGGAGGAGGATATCTAGGATAACTTGGAATTGGATTTGCATTAGGAATATTACATCCTCTCGGAAAACCAAGATTAACTGAACCAAACTGGGGTTGTTGAGGTTGCTGATAAGTATATCCAGGGTACGGTTGATACTAATAAGCTGGGTTTTGTACAGTAGGACCGAATTGATATTGTCCCTGGTACGGTTGATAAGTGAATTGCGGTTAACTTGTGACAACCGTACTTGGACCAGGTTGTCCTACAAGCATCTGAACCAAAGTCTGAGCTGTAGGTCGTGACTGTGGTAAAGAGGCATGAGGAGTTTGCACTGACACAGGAACAATAGAAACCGGAGCTACCGATACTCCAAAAACAGGTGTGGTCGGTTGAACAGAAGCTGCAGTAGTTGCAGCAGTAGTTTGAGGCGAAGTTTGAGGTGAACTAGGCCCAGGCTAATGAACTACACCAGGTGCAGAAGTTTGAACAGTAGGCTGGACAGGCTGCTGGGTTCGACCCGAAACGAAAGGTTGTCCAGGTGACTTGATAACTGCACATTCGGCTGCAAAGTCTGTTGAGATGGATCCCACACCATGTTCATTCTAGGGTATGGACCCATAAAAGGTTGAGCATATTGAGGACCATAACTGGGTTGAGCGTAGGGATGATAATTGAGAGGTACATTTCCAACTCCTTGTACAAATGGTTGACTAGAAGGTGGTTGGAAACCTTGAGTTGGGTACTGACCTTGAGGTTGATAACCTTGAGGCACGTACTGAAACTGGGGTTGACCTTGAGGTATGTACTGAGTCTAGTGTTGACCTTGAGGTATGTATTGTCCTGACGGTATGTATTGTCCTTGAGGGTTACCCCCCAGGTAGTAACTGACTACCTTGAGGTTTCCCCCCAGGCGGTAACTGACTACCTTGAGGTTGCCCTCCACGTGGTAACTGAATACCTTGGGGTTGCCCCTCAGGCAATAACTAACTACCTTGAGGTTGCCCCAGGCGGTAACTGACTACCTTGAGGTTTCCCTCTAGGCGGTAACTGACTACCTTGGGGTTGCCCCCCAAGCGATAACTGACTAACTTGAGGTTGCGAATTTGGAATAATACCAGACATCATAAGAATTTCTTCTACGCTCAATGCTTGAGTTCTGTTATTACCAGTTGATATCTCATGTTCAATTAGTTGAGGAGATGCTCCTAAAAAAGTACCAGTGAGTGACTGATACCCCGAAGGAACAGAAGGACCACCATATAAAAATGTTTCCGGTGTTTGGGAAAACATGGATGACCATTTCGACATATTCAAAGGAGGATAATAGCCTCTAAGCATAGGATGAAAAGGAATTCGAGGTGGTGAAAAACTAAGACCCGGGTTTTCTAAAAAAAAATTCAATGATACGTACCAAGCGTCACTCCTAAAAGGACTATAGAAAATTGATTCATGCTCCCTAAGTTCTAAAGTCGGCTGATTTTCAGGGAGAGTTATATCTTCGTCTGGACTAACAATTTCTTCAATAGAAATGAGTCGAGAAGGAAGATTTTGGGTAACAATACTTCCTACCCTGGGTGAACTAGGACCACTAGAAGTTGGAGAAGCAAATCCTGAAGATGGAGTAGCAGCAAGTTCGGTTTTAGGCTCAGAAATCTCAGGTTCTTCAACTAATTCACTAGTAGGAGAAATACTACTAGTAACTTCGGAAAATGAAATTTGTTCAGAAATATACTATGTTGCTTGAACTTGATAATTAGGATGAACAATTTAAGATGACTCTCCGACTTTTGGTGACCCAACTCTACTGTCACTAGGTGATACAAGAGCTCGTAGCCCTTCAAGCTGGCTTGGTGTATACTCGAGAGGTTGCCCCCGAAGTCTACGGGATTGTCTCGGTAATTTAGCCACGATTAAATATTTAATTACTCACACACAAACAAAGAAAATCTCAATAAAACCACCTAAAGTCTCTAAAGAACCAAACAATTGAATCACACGCCTAAAAATCTAAGAGTTCAAACCACACACAAACAGTAACTTTCCGTACCAAAAACACTATTTGGTGATGAAATCCAACGTCGTAGAATTTAATACAAAAAGGGTGGTTGGAACAGTTACCCCGACAACCTGCTTAATGAAACAGACTGGCACAAGTTTCTTCACAAAAACCATCTCGAGTGAAGACAACCCCCCAGAGATTCCAAGTGAGTCTAGTCAATGTCTGCTCCAGGTACAGTGATACCCGTCCTTCACCGTCACCTTAGGAAATAATCTTAAGTTTATGGACACTAAGGTTACCAACAACAACAAATACAACTGGGGGAACAGTCTACAATCTGATCTACGCGCAAGGGCAGAGTAACAAAGCTCAATCCCCTTGAAGGCTCCTCAACATGATCAATCCAAGGTTTACCAACAAGTGACCCCAAGCTCCTCGACAATGGTTAATCCGAGGTTTACCATTTATAATATGCGCAAATCTTCTATCTTTCCCAATGAGACAGACTTGATTGTCTCAAAGGTTCAGACATGATCTCATGATTGACTCCTTTAAGAGAAGCTTCCCAGATTATATCAATTACAATTGGATTTATTTCCTACCACAAGATATAGCTACTTGTTTGTTTTAACTATCTTGGAGAGTTAATTACTCCCTAGTCCAAGATACTAGTGTAAGCTATATTGGTGATAAGAGCCCTAGAAATAAAAAAGATTGCTAGATTAATTTTAATTAAGTGTTACTTTTATGGGTTGTTTCTTAAGTCAATAGGTATGGAAATGAAACTTTGATGGTCTGAAGACTCGACTCCAAAAATACTAAAAAAATGCACCTAAAATGATAAACAATTTCTTTTTCCTTCAATGAATTTCTAGCTAAAAGAAAGAGTTTGAGAATGCAATTCTTTGAAAAACAAATCTTTCTTTCAACATGTAAATGAAAAGAAAATATTTTTGTCTTTTTCAATAAGAACTCAAAATGAGACTACTAATATGCTCACTAAAAATCCATTTTCTTTTTCAACACTCAAAACTACAAAAAATGATTCTTTCAAAAGAGATTCTACAATTTCTAGAAAGCACTCAAAACTACAAAAACTAATCTTGAGATCTAAAAACTTCTATAAACCTAATGTATATAAAAGCTTCAATTCTTTTTAAGGACGTTTTACTTAGTTATTCAGTAAACTAAGGATTAATTCGTTTAGAATAACAAATCAATCAAAAAACATCTAGCTATGTTTTCTTTTATAAAAATGAAATTCAAAACTTATAATCAAGTTCATTCAAATATTTGCAAAGAGAAAACGAAATCTATTTCTCACGAAGGATAGATTTCAAAAACCAGTTAGACTCATCAAGAAGACAAAAAGACACCAGGGCGATCTAAGGTTTCCTAGGCTTCTAATCTTTGAGTCACTACGGAGACCAAGTGAAAACCAATCCAGGCATGCAAAACTTCTAGAAAATCATCTAAAACAAAAATACCAATGGAACTTACTCACAAGAGATTTTTGACAGAAAACATGTAGATTTGGGTAGACACTAAAAGTCGTAAATGAAACCTAAACTTAACTGGAAGAAAACATTTTACGTTTTTCAAAAAATTTCACAGGGTCCGCAAGCTTCCAGAATAACCAAATGTCGTACCGCTCTCTATACTAAAGGAAAAGTGCGGAGATGCCCGCATTGTCTGTAAAAAGAAAGTGCGGTCCTCTGAAAACTTCAAAAAAACAAAAAATAATCAAGATCCTAAAAACCACCCAATCCCACACACATCAAGCAAAAACCAGAAACAAGAACAAGTTTCTCAAGTCAAAGGAAAAGGAAAACCAAAAACCAAATTCAGTTCCCCAGCGAAGTCACCAATTTGTTGGCCAGATAAATCGATCTTGTGGACAAGGCCGATCTCCCTAGTATCAAAAGATATCTAGCAACAAGCAGGACAAGCAAATCTACCTTTCTCTAAACATATTGTGATTCATTAATAAAAAATATAGAGGTGTTTAGACCCTACCTTAAGTCCAACGCTAGTTTGTAGCAGCCATCCTTCAACTGTCCGAAAGAGTTTCCTTTTGAGAACCTATAATCACAAATAAGCACACATCAAATAACACCTACATATCTAATATCATAAATCATGTTCATTATGGTGATCAAGGGATCCATAAAATAAACCATAGAACACAGTTTATTGAGAAAAATAAACTTATTTGTATTAACTTTGAAATAGAAGAACCTTACAACCTTTGGTGCCTTGATGTTGTACAAGCTTTTCCCAGTGTCTGAAACTGGAATCTCCTTTACTTTGACAAGCCTCACACTCTTCCAAATGAGATCAAAGAGGTATTAATCTTTCCTCACAAAAGCTCAATTAGGAAGACTAAGCTCCAGCAACATTTCACCTCAAAAATATTCATCTTTCAACCTTCCCAGTAACCAACCCAATGCTTCATTTTATAGTGCAAAGGAAGGAGGTTATAGGTCCACCTATGAAGGGATAGAGTCCTCCTTCAAAGGGATAAGCTCCTCACATCAAGGGGTTAGTTGCTTAAGGTATGTGATGCATGAACCTTAAAAGAGTGAACTTGCCACCTCAATATTCCTTCCAAAAACTTCCAGAAATGACTCAAAGTGAGTTTTTAAGAATATACTTACGCCTTTTTAACTTTTACAGGGGTCCGCACCCATAACATAGAGACAGAGCGGTCAGGTGCACAGGGGACATGACCATTAGGTGTGGGACCACAAGTAATGCTAAGAGAAAGTTCAGAACCAAAGTTTTGGAGACTTTTGAGGGCTTTCTCTTATTTTCAAGGCTTGATATGAAGAACTAAGGCTTAAGACTTGCAAGGAGGAAAGTATGAGTGATAATGGACTCACACAGATTGTAGAATGTCAAGGTGACAATTTTTGTGCAACAGCGGGTTTGACCCCTGCCCGCTGCTTCTTAGACCTTAGCCTAATTTTTGGTGGCCCTCAAGTTGCCATGTGGCGGCCCCTGGCTGGGCACGTGGCAGCCTATGGTTGGCCACCAACCAACCATTCAAATTTGTCCAAAACTCCATCTATGCACCTGCCACGTGTCATCACACCATTCACTAGAGGTCACATAGTCACTTGCACGATCACCCTGCAACACAAGCATGCCCAGTCAGCACCACGTCAGCAGTATGGAATGCTAATTAGGCTGTTTGCATTTTTTCTTTAATTTGCATGTTTAGGAAAACAAATAGAACATGTTTTTGGGAGCATATGGAGTGTGTTTCACATGAAACAAGCTGCGCGAGATTCAGGATGACAAGCACTGCGTGGTCGTTCAGATTCAACAACTTTAAATTTTGAGCAAATTTTTAAGCACCTAATCATTCCTCCCCACTGGAAGCTTTTGGACCCCAAAAGATCACTTTTAGTTGTTCAGCAGGTGAGGGTACAGTTCCCTCACCTTTCTAATCTCGAACCATTTGGATTTGGAAGTATTTGTTCGTTTGAGCCCCATGAAAAGGTAATCCACATTCCCTCATTTTGAAGACCTTCTTCATCTGTTAAGAATGGTGTCTTGTTATAGTTCATCAAGGTATTCAGGAGAGAAATATTCAATGGACAGAATTTGAACATTTTCTCCTGGATCTTCAATCATAGTAGGCTCTTACAACCTTAAATTTTCCACATTAACAACAACATAAAGTTTCATATATGAAGGCAAATCCAACCTGAAGGCATTGTCACCAATCTTTTCCAAAATTCTGAATGGACCATATCTAATTGATTTCATCCTTTTACCTTCTCCTTGGAGCCTCTATTTTCTAATGTGAAGCCAAACTTCATCACTGACTTGGAACTTGTAATCTACCTGATGCTTGTCGTGCTTTGCCTTGTACTTGCCTTAGCTCTTTTCGAGCTGATCTTGAACTGTTTGAGGTACCATTTTAAATCGTTCAATGAACTTCTTGGCTTTTTCCATGTCACCATCAATAGCAACATCCTTCTTACCAAGATGGTACAACAACTTATGATGCAAATGGTAATCATATTCCCCTACTCGGTTCTCTTTACTCAAGCTTAAATGTACATTTTTAAAGTATGCATATTGTTGAACATAACTTTCATGCAAAGAAAAATTATGCTTTAGTAAATTAGTTGCACTAACAATAGGGCTAGAAAGCATATCATCAACCTTGTTGTATATGCCTTTCTTATACCTACTGACCAAGTGGAATTTTTGTAAGGATCTCATCCATTGAAAGTGCCTTGATTGTTGCAACTTTGTCACTGCACCATTGAAAATTTTTGAATGACATGAAATGGGCTTACCATATTGAATGAGGATTGTGCCCATGGCATAGTCGCTTGCAAGTATATGAGGTGAACTAATCTTTTATTTCAAGACATAAAATGCCTTTTTTTGCTTGCCTCCCCACTGGAAGACCTTTTCCACATTAGTCAATGCATGCAAATGAGTTGCGATAGAAGAAAAGTTAGCAATAAACTTTCTCCAATATTGAGTTGCTCCCAAAAACCTTCTTACTCCAGTGACTGTCTTGGGCATTAGCCAATTCATCATGACATCAACCTTGGAGGGGTCTATCTTCAACTCACCTCCTTCAAAAATATGCCTCAAGCACACCAAAGAAGTTTTACTAATTTCATACTTTGACATCTTCAAAAACAATTGTTCTTTCTTCAAGACATCAAGTACTTTTCTCACATGCATGACATGTTCATCAAGAGATTTTATGAAAACTAATTTTTCATCTAAATATACTATATCAACTAGAAATGGTTCCAATACATCATTCATCATACGAACGAAAGTAGTAGGAGCATGGAAAAGACCAAAACGCCTAACTAGCCAATCAAACAAACCTTGCTTTGTTTTGAATGTCGTCTTCCATGTGTCTCCTTTAGCAATTCTACTTTGATGATAGCCACTCCTTAAGTTCCGCTTAGTGTCATGCTTTCCATTCTTCTTGGGCACCAAAACAAAAGGTGACCTGTATGGCAAAGGAGATGGTCAGATGATCCCTTTTTTAAACAACTCTTGGGTTTGCTTTTGTATTTATGTATTTTTCATTATTGACATCTTGTACATGCAATGTTAGAAAGATGAAAATATTGTTGCAATGGTATTTCATGTTGGATTCCCCTCTTGGGAGGTAATTCATTTGGTTCCTGAAACATCTCATCATTTTGATTAATCACCTCAATCAAAACCAATTTCAATTTTGTATCACAACCTTCAAACAATTCATAATCAACATCATTCTTTGGTTTGATCATAAGAAGCACTAAATTCTTGCTTGAATTCACTAGTCTTTTCATTTACCCTACATTAACTAATGAAATATTTAGTTTCTTGCGATGAGCTCTCACAATATAATCCACACCATCTTTGAACAAGTGGTAGTTATTTTCATGGCGATAGAAGATTGTTTTTCTATCATAGAGGTAAGGACTACCCAAAACAATTCCTGAAATATCAAGCGGTACAACATCAAATTCAAATTCGTCAATGAAGTTTGTTGTGATTGCAAATCAAAGAATACATTTCCTTGTAACTTGTAAGTTTGTGTCCTTGCATATCCAACCCAATGGATATGGCTTGGGATGTAGAATGGTTTCAGGATAAATTTTCTTGACTAAGTCTTCAAATATCAAGTTTGCTTGAGACCCACTATCAAATAGTGTGTCGATTTTTGTATGTTTTTCAATAACCATCACATGAAATAATTCAATCCTTGTTTCTTCATTTGGAGTGCTAGTGTGACAATTTGATGTACTAGTGCTAGAAATGGATTCTTTTCCTCTTATACCCATGGTTGTAATTTTAGTTTCATCACAAAAATTGGATCCCAAATCCTCTTGAATGATTGCAGTTGTCTTTTCTTTTCCTTTCTTGTTGAGTTTCTTAGGCCTCATCTCATAATGAAGCATCCAACAATGAGCTTCATCATGACCCTCTTTGGAACAATGTTTACATATTGTTTTCTCTCCTTTCTTTTTAATGTATGCATTTTTCTTTCCTTTGAAACACTTTCCTTTCTCTCCACCTTTAAATGGTTTTTTTCTACCCTCTTCTGGAGTATTTTTCCCTCTTGC
The DNA here is from genome assembly GCA_000404065.3 of Pinus taeda. Classification (NCBI taxonomy): domain Eukaryota; kingdom Viridiplantae; phylum Streptophyta; class Pinopsida; order Pinales; family Pinaceae; genus Pinus; species Pinus taeda. The sequence goes on along the minus strand of APFE030197296.1, from coordinate 166,995 downwards.
CTCAAGATGAGTGGCTTGCACACAAACCTCATCTAGATTATTGATATTAAACATAAGGATAGTATGCCTAAGGTAACTATGTAAACCCCCTATATACTTCAACCATGTGTCTTGTGATTGAAAATATACACCTAATGTTAGAGACCTTCTTCTAAATACTTGGGAGTAAACTTACACATTTTGACCTTCAAGTTGTCTAAAGTTTTTCCAATTCATGATGGATTTTTGCATATATGCTAGAGGGTAAGACTGTCTTTTAACTGCAACAATACCAATAAATTGATATCTTACCATGTTTTTTTTAATCTCTTCTTGCATCTTGGCTTCCCACCATACTAGTGTTGCACCCTCCAGCCTCAAGGAAGCTAGTTGAATCTTTATGTCATCATCTTGAATGTTTTTAATTATGTAATATACCTCCAACTAATGAACCCAGTTGTTGAGCTTCTCTTCATTCACTTCACCATTATACATGGGCAATTCAAATTTAACATCAGGTTTTAATAGGGGTCTTTTACCAATTCCTTTTTGAGGTATGTTGATGAGTATGAGTAAGGGTTGTATTAGTCGAAGAGGGTGAAGATGCTTGTGAAGATTAAGATGAAGATAATGGTGGAGATGGTGGAGGTTTACCTCCACTTCCATTACCTCCTCCTCCTAAAGAACCTTCTCCTTTTGGAGGCTTGGAGCCTTCACCCTGCAGTCTTGTATTCCTTTCTTCATAGAGGACTTTTACCATGTCTGTCATGTCAAAGAAAGCCTTCCTAAAAAACTTCTCATTCTCTATCATATTTGCAAACTCTCCTTCATGTGACATGCTTACTGAAGCTTCAACTACAATTTGAGGTAGAACTAGTGGTGGATGGAAATCTTGTTTGTATTCTCCTTGACCCAACTTCAGGACCTTCAACCAGCTTTCCTTCTCCTCTCTTGAGCTTCAACCTTGTAAGAATCGCATGCACTTGCAAATAGTTAAATCCTTCGTGCACAAAGAAAACCAAGAGATCTGATATCAAACTTGATCTAAATAGGAAAATTTGTTTTTTTGTGCTAAATTCCTCTTCAGAATACGTAAAAGTGCTTAAGGATTCATGAGGTTAATTGAAAGTTTTAACATGATTTTTTGAATGTTTTTTGATGTAAATTTCATGTACAAATTAACATAAACAAATGACTAAACAATAGCATATAGCATATATGTACATCACCAAAATAGTATCACAAGAGCACATGATGAAGGAGTTCACCCCGCCTTGGCTACGTATCCTTGGTCCATCTTTCAATGGCTTGGCCCTCTCTATTATGCTCAAAAGTGTGAATAGATAAATTTACAATGCTCATAGAGCTCTGAAACGTGTTCCAATGGCTCGAGAATGCCCAAAAATGCTTGTCTAGCCTCTTTTTGCTCCTAATTTGGTCAAAAAAATTGAATAATTTATGGCTTCCCCAAGTCTTTTTACTAATCGCACCTCAATTTCCCAAAAATCTGGCACCATTCTACAAATTTGCCTCTAATTCCACTAACCGAGCGTCGATTTTGCCTGATTCCGAGCAAAATTGTCAGACGGATTAAATGCTCTATAAGGACTTAAACCTGAAAATTTTGGGCCACGTGCTCGGGGCTAATGCCAATGACTCGCCCCCGCTGGCCGGGCCCCCACTCCACTCTGTCGCGTTCCTATTGGGTGGCACGCACCAAAGGGTTGGCCCCCATGGCTTTCCCTTTTCCCAAATGGCGTGTAGAGTGAAGTTTAAATATATGTTGAACACTATATATACTAAGCAATAACGTGTGGCATATTGGCAAGAGGCTTAGACTTGTCGCTTGGAGGTCACAGGTTTGACCCCCACCCACTACTACTTGGACCTTAACCCGATATTTGGTGCCCCTCGGGATGTCATGTGATAGCCCCTAGCTGGGCCACATGGCAACCTGTGGTTGGCCACCAGCCAACCATTCAAATTTATCCAAAACTCCACCTAGGTACCTACAACGTGTCAGCATACCATTCGTCGGTGGTCAAATAGTCACTTGCATGGTCACCCTACCACGTAGGCATACCTAGTCAATACCACGTCAACAGTACAGACTGTTGACAGGGTTGTCTGCATTTCTTTTAAATTCACTTGTTTAGGAAAACGAACAAAACATGTTTATGGGAGCATACAGAGTCTATTTTGCACAAAATGAGTTGCATTGAATTCAGGATGACGATCACTACGTGGCCATTCAAGTTCCTCACCAATCCAACAACTTTGAATTTTGAGCAAATTTTTTAGCACCTGATCGTAGTGCCTCTGATGTATCTCAACACATGTATGGTTTCCTTCAATAAACTTTTGTTGGCTTAACCATTTATTGAAAGGTTGGTTAACTACATAACATATGTCTGGTCATGTATTCACCAAATACATAAGTGAACCCACAAGTTACCTGTAAATAGTAGCCTCCACCTCCTCACATGAAGAGGCGTCCTCTTTCCTCCAACTTTCTGCTATAGGAGTCTCTATGGGTTTGGTAATCTCCATTTGGAACTTCTTTGGTATCTCATTGGCATACTTTCCCTGAGAGACAAACAGTTCTCCATATCCTTTCCATACTTCCAAACTGAGGAAATAATGCATGAGTCCCATGTCCTTTATCTTGAATTCTCTTGCAATATCCTCTTGGAAAGATTTTATCAAACTTCTCATCACCAGTTAAAATAAACTCATTAACATATAATAACTATAATAAAAAATTTACCTTCAACAACAACATGGTAAAGGTTTGCATCTTCTTCGCTTTTGGTGAAGCCCAACCCAGTGAAATATTTGTTGATCCTAGTGTACCAAGAACGGAGTGCTTGTTTCAATCCATACAATGCTCGCTTGAGTTTGTACACATGTGACTATTTGTTAAAGGTCTCAAAGCCTTCTGGTTATTCAATGCACACCTCCTCCTTAATCACTCCATTGAGGAATGTTTTCCTCACATCCATCTGATGGATCTTCCATCCCATCTTCACTGCAAGTGATAGAATTGATTTGATAAAAGAGTAACTTGCTACTCAAACAAAGGTCTCCTCATAATTGATTCCATCCATCTGAGAGAACCCCTTAAACACAAATTTGGCCTTGTTTTTCTCGATTCTTTCATTTGTTACCTGCTTCACATTGTAGATCCACCTCGAATCTACCACTAACTTATTCTCTGGTCTTGAGACTGTTACCCACCATTTTGTGGGTGATGTCCTTAGGAGAAAAAAAATTCCAATATGGTCCTCAATCGGTAGCCAGTAGCCCCTTGCAGCCCGCAACTAGCTCATTGTGCCATTTCTCCACCACCTGAGTCATCCATGTTGTCCCTCACCCATCTTTCATGATTGTATGTTTGAAGGTGAGCCTCCCAAACCTAAAGGTATGACTTGTCAATTAGTAATTGAATATTGTATTTTTCTTATCATGGACACCTCTAAGAATGGATTAAGGGGTGTATTCGGTGGAAAGAGTGGGCTAGGTTTGTGATCTTTTCCTCTATACCTCTTTTGGATGTTAACCTTGGATCCTAGTCTCCTGGGATCTCTTTTACTGACCTTTGGTTTTTAGGGATGGTACTACAAGGGAAACCATAATTTTCGTTGTGTGGTCCCTCTCTCTCATCCACATATATCACTCCCCTACCACTCATTATAACCTCAATCATCATTTCTCCCACCCAGGCCCACATTCCTCCAATGGGTCCACATACAGTTAGCCTACCCCTTCCCCTTCCCCACAACTTGGGTAGGGCCTAGAATGATGCCCCGAAGGTTGATGCAGCTGAAAAGAAAAGTGAAAGCATAATTGGACACATTCAATAGGAATATGTACCACAAAATGAAAAAGATGGTCAGGACAAACACATTTAACACGTGGGAAAAAGCCAATACATGAGCTCTACCCCATCGTCATGGCCATCACCTTGGTTCCTACAGGCCCTAGATGAGCCTCCTTTATCATTTAGGAACCCATGATTGTCCCAACCCCTGGTGGGAAAAGAACCACCCTACCTTAAAGGGGATATCCACTATTATATCTCACACAACATGCCCTTATCCCTTAAGCACAAAGCAGTGAATTAAATAAATTTAATCATAAAAGGAAAAAGTCATATAAATAAGGATGGAAAAGTCAAGGTCGGGACACATCAAGTACCATGATTTCTCCCTCCTGTACATTACATACCCAAGTGTGGGCTTCCCTTTTATTAGCAACCCTTGTACCCGAGCATGTGGCCCAGGTCTTCCCCTTTTCATCCCCTGCTTCATTCGTCTCTCTATCACATTCCACCACCCTTTAAAGGATGTACCTTGGACATATTATCCTCTTTAGAAGTATAAACCACCTAATAGGATACTTGGTTAACCCCATTTGGAGTTTGGAAACATTAGCACATGCCAAATCCCACTATGTAAGGGCATGACATTATGAAGTCCCTCCCTATTTTCCATGGTTTGTAAGCTATATTACTTAATTTCCTTGATGACCTGTCATACTGGAAAGCTATGGGACACGTTGGATCTTATGCAGGATTGAAAGTGGTCTCCATTTTGGGTTTGGTCTCCCTATATGGGGTCCAAACCCTCCATAGGGTTACACTGGCACATGTAGGTTGTGTTTTGAGAACCATGGGCCTACCTAGCAGTATAAAGCACTCCATGGATCCCTAGATATGTTCATAGATTGCTCAAGATTCATATATTGGACGAGGAAGATGCACCTATTTCACCATTTAACAAGCTCTGCAGTTGTAACATGCACTTGGAAGATGACCCAGGGCTTGTATGTTGGTGTGGCATCATTGACACCATCATTTGAGCCCTTACAGATGGTATATATGCATCTTCAACTTACTTGGAGACCCATGAGGTCACTTGTGTGTCCTCACCCCCATTGGGAGCACCACAGGTTTATTATGTGGAGAACAAGGGGCCACCCCCTTATCTATTACTTTTGGAAGTCATATTAACCATTATGCCACTTATGGACTTCATCAGGCCTCTTAGAGAGCCCAAGGACATGTATTATTAATCATTCGACCTGTTGAGAGACTTGTTATTTTGTTTATGAGCTAGTTTGATGGGCTTGTCACCAAAAGTTAGTTATTTGCACATTATTTTTATTTTAGGGGCTAATGTAGGCTCAAGTAGTTAAATTGAACGCATTAGGAGTGTATAAATACAAATGATGAGAGTTCATTTCTCATCACCACTTGGATTTAGAACTAGTATCTCTCTAGAGATTTCGCTATCCTTCTTGGAGGACGAATTTTTGGAGCATGGAATGTGTTATCTCAAAATCAGACCCTGGAAGGCTGCAGACTAGGAAGACCTCAAGTAACTATTTCAAACCAATCTTTTGACTAAGGCTTAGCCTCCTTAGCCTGAGAGGGCTCTCTCAA
>APFE030197296.1:131466-159958 GCA_000404065.3 Pinus taeda | reverse complement strand
AGTAGTAGGAGATGTCCCCTGCTTCTCGGTCCCTGTTTTCCTCAATTTGCTCGAATGTATATAACAGCATGTTCGAAGCCTTTAATAACCCAAAATATGGAACGTTGTCACGTTTTTGAAGTGTTGTAGGCTGCATTGACGGACATGTGGGTAGGAAAAAGTTCCTTGTATGCAACTCATTAAATGCCTTTTGAACGGTGATAAAGGGACTTTATAACAGAAATTTTAGACTTAGGTTAAAATATTTCACCTTTTTAAATGGACACCTGTTTTGGTCTGAATGGCTATTGTAGCTCCATTTGATGTCTTGTGTACCCTTAAGGTGTCCCTCTTTCAAAATTCCCGTTCATAATACAAAACAGCTGCTCTGCGTTAAAATCATCACCTACAGCAGTTTCGTAGCGCGCTACGAAACTGCTGTTTTATTTAAAACGGCTTGCCTTTGACCCGGAAACTTTATCACCCAAAAATCTGATTGCCAAAAACTCCCTTTGATTTTTCATATGTGTAGCAGGGATTTACATGTCTTCAAAACCATAAGACTAAGCAAAATTAACAAAAATTTGGAACAAAATCTTTCCTGAAAAGAGAATTCATTTTGTATGTAACTGGCCTAGCTGTGCCTTCAGTTCTCTAGCAACTTTTCTCAGTTGGTTTATCTCATATTCAGCTGCTTCTATTTGGCTCTTCATGGCTGCTACATAATCTCCTTGAGATGTGATGACTGTTTTTCCTGTGCTGCTCTTTTGCCAAGGTTGTGTCCCTTCCCCTGTTTCCTCTGTTCTGGGCAGTGCTTCCTGTGCTTGCTGGAATTTTCTTGTCATAGGTCTTCTAGGTTTAAAAATAAATTCCTGGGTTGGCTCATCAAATTTAAGCCTTTTTGAGGCCTTGGTTTTCTTAACACTTTCTTGCGGTGACTGTGTCAAATCAATTTGAATTGGTTTAGACTTTCCTAATTCAATGGCCTGTAATAAATCATTCAAGCTTGCCTTAGACACTAGGCTTTCTTCAACAGCGATAGCTTTACCTTTTTCCTTATTCATTTGGCTTCTTGTCCTTACCCTTGAGACTGCTTCAGATTTGCCTGTTTCAGGTACAGTCTTCTTACCCTGAGTTTTTTCCTTTGTTGATTGTTGAGGTTGTTCTTGAATGATTAGTGGCTTCACTGGTTTTCTTAACTGTGACTTGGTTTGCTTTTTAACTCTTGCTTCCTTTTGAAGCTCAGCTATGGTGAATTCTCTGGCTGGTTGTGGAGTAAGGCCAGTCTTGCTTTGGAATCCAGCCATAAAAATAAACGAATTCCAGTCTCTGCCTATCTTTTGGAGGCCATCTAAAACTAACAACTTAATCAAACCATGATGAAATAAAGAGGTTTCACAGTCCTCTTTCCTCAGCTGCACCTTATCACACATCTTACTCAAACTGCAAAATAAATAAAAAGGAATGTCTATGGAGACTTTCCCAGTGAAATGCAAGAGCAGTTTAAAATGGTAAGAATAGACTTTATTGTACCTTCCTTCACAGGTCAAATATTTCTGTATGCAGGTGAGAAGAAGCGCATAATGTTCCTTGACATAATGTCTGGGCACTGCTTTTGTTAAGTCTTCATTTACATATGCCTCCTTTAAAAACTCCTTACAAGGATTCATATCAAATTTAAAATTTTTAAACCATTCTTCCCGTCCTCTTGGGATCTCTGTTACGGAAGCTATTGTTTTGGGAGAAACCTGTACTTCTAGCATGGCTACCTTTGAATTTAAACCAGTGAAGTTTAGCGCAAATTCCTTAGTTACCTGTGCATGTCCTCCTTGTAGTTTTTTGCAAAAGTTGCAGCACCCGGCATCTTTGAACACTTTCTTCACGCCTTCATCCCTCAATGCTATGTCCAGGCCTTCAGGTTCATTCCTCTGACATTTACCGGATTTGTGCTCTTTTCTCTCCATTTTCCTTTGAGATCTTCACGCCCAAATTCTAACAGCTCTGGTCGGGATGGTGATTCAGCTCCTTTTTTAATTCAGCCTTGCTTGTAATCAGCCTCGCTTGAAATCAGCCTTGCTTGAAATTCAAATTGAAACGCTTCAATGCATAATTAGGCAGACTGGTCACTCATGCAGCACTTACGACCATCATTAAGGTGTATGCACGGTAAAATCTCTTGGGAATGATATTTTTGTGCATATCAACAGTCTATTGGTGGAGTAGTGGCAAATGAACGTTCAAACATGATACAAGAGGTACGCAGACTGACATGAGTAGACAAGAATGATGACTCACCTACGGACTTGACATTTCGGGAAAGATTCGCTGCGAAATGCACGAATCCATGATTTCGCAGCACTGTTAGTTATATTTTTTAATGATGCGTTGCGAAACTGCCTAATCATGACGCGCTGCGAAACTGCTAGACCATGATTGCGTTGCAAAATGGGCAAATGAGATTACGCTGCGAAATCACTAAAAGACATGGTGACTCGGATAAGACAAGACATGACTATGGAATAATGATGAGTGGAGGAAAACCAATAGGAGTGGAGTATGATTTAAGTTAAAAACCTTTAAAACTCCAAATCCTAAGTGAGAAAAATAAAATGAAACCAACTTTAACATAGACCTTTGTCATCAAACTAGGACAGGCAATTATATGCATCAAACTTTTAGTTCTAAGTGATAACAAAATGAATTCTGATGTTCGGATTATTTTCATATGTCTTGGAGCTTATTTATGGCAAGTTTTTGGATGGTTGGATATATTCTTATACATGTAAGTACATTTTAATTCTATTCCTTCTTTCTAATTTTGTCACATACATTGTTGTTGGGATTTCACTATACTAGGTCTCATTTGTTGCATCTCTTCTGCGAAGTTGTGGAAATTTTGTTTCTTAATAATGAATGCTTTATGTATGGGCCATGTATAATGAATGAATGTTGCTAGGGATGTTTAATTACTAAAATTCATCTTGAAAAGCTATTTATCTTTCAAAACAAATAAAGTCTTTGAAGTTCCTTTTGTTGCTGCACTAGTGCCAAGCGAAGTTGTCTTTGAAGCCTCCTTGACCTAGAAAATTCAAAGCTCCATAGCCATAATTCTACTTGAATCTAATATTCCCAAAGGATAGGCACTGGTCCACCCAAAGGTGATAACCTTAAACCTATTTTCCTTCTCCCCTTTCCTCTTCTATAGGTCTAGTCCTCTAGGTCACCTAGGGCATCAATTATCTCACTATCTAGACATCCAAATACTTCAATTTTTTGTCCAAAAATATTTTGGTGTATCCTCAAGAAGCCCTCCAAATTTCATGAGATTCCAAAGGTGGGATCTTGAGATATCACAAGCCCTAGTTCGAAGACAAATTCTTCCCTTGGTTTCCCTTAGGCTAGAAACCTCACTGGGATCCTTGCATTACCTTTCATTGAAAATGCATTCCTTGATCCCTTTCCCCTCCTTAATTAGGTCAAGCATATCATTGGTTGATAAACTCCCTCCTTTTGACCTAATCTTGGTCCACTTAGTCCCATGTGGTCCCATATCTTATCAAAGTCAACTCTTCAAAAATCACTTGGGAAACCAAGTTCCACAAGGATTTAGGGGTTAGTAATATCCTTTACAAGTCACATTCCCTAAGTCAATCCCTCAAATCCATATTCCCCTATCCTAGCGATCCTTGCAACTTGCTTAAGAAGCAATCAAGTCCCACTCTTGAGCCTCTCCTAAGAAAGGGTCATTCAGATCACTTCACACCCATCTTAGTTGATTTATCCTTCATAAGTGATTCTCTATATATCGAGTCTCCTCCCATTGGTGAAATACCATGAAGAGTAGGAAGCTTTAGTTGTGGTGACAGTAGGCTTTAGCTTCATTGTTGCCCTTAGCCTAGTAGTAACCCTTCAAAGATCCCCTTTTAGGACCCCTGCTAGTTTGAGCGATAACATTTTGGCGTCATTGTTGAGAACAAAATATGTGTGTTTTGTTCCCCATACGACATATTGACATGACATTATTGGAAACTCCATTAGAATAACAAAGCCCTAGTTCTTCATTTAACTTTAAGGTCAATGCTTGTAGGGTGAAGCAAGCATTTTTCTAGGCATCTTTAAATTCACCCTAGCGACTCCTACATATTTTTCATGTATATATCAAATAGGTTATATTTATTTGAAAATTTTCGTACTTTGGACATTAATAGCATCCATGTCACCCTAATAAAGTCATGGGAAGGATGGTACGTGGGGTTCTCATGTTTGATGGTGATCCACTCTCCGCAATTGACCACGTAGAAATATTTAATGCACATGCTTCAAGATAGGAGGTTTTTCACCAAGATTTCCTTATGTTGTTGTTCACCAAGATGTCCTTATGCTATTGTTCATGGGATCTCTCAGTGGTCATAACTCATGGTTGCATGATCATGAACCTAAGAGCATCTCATCTATTGAGGAGTTCGTTGATGGATTTCTTAGATATTTTCAAGTATGCCCCACATTAAGAATCCAAGAAGAAGCCTTCATTTACCATCATCAAGACATTGAGAATCTAAGTAATGAGCAAGAAGATGAGTCCTCCTCGAGTCCACATGACAAAAAGGATGATTTTGAGAAAACATGTGTTGGGAAGGATGAAGTTGAGACTAACCTTACCTTTCTCGAGGATATTACTCCTGATGACTCTCCTTTTGAGAACCTTAAGGAAGGTGATCCCATTTTCCCCTTAGAAGATGATATTGGAGACTACTTCCATATTGAAAAGGAGAAATGGGAAATTTTTGGTCCTCAATTTTATTGTGCTCTCATTTACGACACCAACAAGGAGGATGAGGCTAAAATTGGTCCTCCTTTTTCCTCGGGTATTATTTATGATGACATATCAATTGATGCCTTTGGGAAGGAGAATTTTTATTTTCCCTTACATAAGGAGGGGCAGATGGAAGTGATCAATTTTCATGTTAGGAAAGACCTAATCTATGATACTAAGGAAGTGATAAAGATCCTTCTTATGATTCTATATTCAAATCACCTAAGCCTTTAGATTATGATTTTGGGGAAGAGAAACCTATTGGATATAACACTCCACCCTCCCCTTTGCATTCTTCTCTTGTTCATCATTTTGAGAGTGATACCCATGATTTTTCTCACATGATCTCAAGTGATCTTGATGTTGGGTGTGGAGCCTGATTATCTTCGTTATTCAAAGGTATCACTGTATTGGACCCCAGTTCGTAATGGGATGGCAACACCACCCATTTTTTCACGTTGCCAAGGGGGTCCAGTAGGAGGATATGGTCATTCATTAGGTAGAAATCTGATGGTAGAAGTTATGTTTAATTTAGGGTTTTTTTTTTCCTTAGAAGGAAACCCCTCGTTATATATAAGGGAATTGTAATGCAGCTATGTAGATGTGTAATCTGAGTGATAAAGAGAGAGGAGATTGTGTGAGAGCGAAGAGGGAATTACAATGGATCTAATGTAGGTTGTATCTCTTCATTTTTTTGGGTAATATAAAAGGAAGGACTAGCTATTTCTCCGTGGACATAGCCCAAATTTGGTGAACCACGTATATCTGTGTCTCTCTTATTTTATGCATTTTCTGTGTTTATATTTCTGCAATATTTTATGTGTTCCATTGCTCTATAATATATAATATTTTAACTTTTGATCCCTTTCCCCTTTCTAGGTATAGTGTCAAGGAAGAACCCCTCATTGAATATTATTTATCTCCTTGCGCGCCCCCTCAAGATCATGATCAATATATAACCTCCCCTTTCCAGTGTGATCATCATGGGCTCCTACTTATGTTTCTCCATCTCATTACTCTCTCATTCCTACTAATCATAACCCTGTAGAGGCCATAAAATATGAAATAAATGATAAGGATCATCATATGCCCGAGGTTTCCATCAATCAAAAGTTTATGGGCCTAATCATTGACATCTTTATATTTTGGTTAGAAGAGGGGATCTCATGTACTTGATTACATCATTTTCTTACCTCTTCTCACATGATCATCCATGTATGGGCATTCTATTTTCCTACCTCCCATCAGCCTTATCATCTATATTATTATGTACACATTTGCTTTGGCATGAGTAATCATATAGGCTGGCATATTTATATTGATTTGATGATATGTTGGTTGCACTATCTTTAAGATTACACTTAGTATTAGTATTGTACCATAAGCATGGTAGAGTATGTTAGGGTCAGTCAGTTTGCATTTGTCAAATGTCTCAAAATGACTAAATGGTTAGTTTGAATAAAGTCGAACTTGATGTCATAGATGTTGTTGTAAGTTTTAGTGTCACTATCCAAAATGTCGCCATGGGTGTGGTCATCAAGAGGTCTAGTAAAAAACATGAGGTTATTTTGAGTTATTGGAAAAATTGTCAAGCTCTGAGATAACCAAGTCATGAGTGTATATAGTGGGTATGTCATGATATTTTCATGAGACAGTTGAAAATATCATTGTTCCAAAGCAAGATGTGCTCTTGGGAATTACAAAAGAATTTTGCCTCGATATTTCTTTCTTGTAAATCAATGTTTACTGCTTACTATGAAGGTTGTGAATTTGTATGGTTCCTTTTATGACATGATAGAGGTAGAGAGTATAGGGAATTTTCTTCCTAGTATCAAAGTAGTCAAGGAATGGGTACAAGTATATCGAAGGTTCTACTCTGAAGAAAAAGAAAAATCTGGAAGTGTTTTGGCAATTATTGCTTCTAGAGTACTTGCCCAATCATATATTTTTATGTTTGACATGCTCACTATGCTTGGAAATATATGCTTCAAAATGATATTTTCAACTTGCTATCAATTATTGCATACCATAGGCAAGCATGGGGAATCTGCTGACATCAGAAAATTTGTCAACCTATAAACTTGTTCAACCATGCACCGACAGGATTTGCAAGTTGAAGGAGTAACAACTTTATTGGGACTCATATCACAACTGGAATTTTTCTTGATGCACTTCCACCCCCAAGCTCTGTTCTTATATCCTCATTCTCATTTGTTAACAATCCAAATGAAATATATTGACAGTTATGGTGCTCGAAAAAATGTTATGGTGCTTGATAACCCAAGGATGGAAACCGAGTTTATTGGTTTTCTGGAACCACCAATGGAGGATGTCCATTCAAGAGGATGGAGACATTAATAGTGTGATGAATAGCTTCCATGCTAACCATAGTTAGATGAATTTCTCTATTAAAATTGACTGTACCTGAAGCATTAACATTCCAATTTAGGAAGAGAAGAGTTAAAACAATATAAACCTGTGTGAACCAGTGTTGATAAATATTTACTAGTGATCATTAAAATAAGTTGGTATTGCAAGTTTGAAATTAGTTGTTGTTGCAATCCCTAGGAACCTTTATAATTTTAAGTCTCAAGATATCATGTATTCTGTGTTTCAAAATATTGCAAGAAAAGACATCGTACAACCACAGATTTAGAATTCTGCCACATACTACTGGAAAAAACACTTAGTTATAGTCACCATTTTGCAGAATGGTTTTCGACCAAATGGAGATGAATTTAGAGAAAATGAAAGAGATTTTTCTCAAGAATGGGTCAAGTAACAATAACCTCTTCTAGTTTATACACAGGTGTCACAGAACGGGAATTAAGATTGAATATTCAAAGCTTGTTTTTCGAACTGCACAAATACCTTGTTTTAGTCATGGTTTTGCAGAGCGTTTTCTAGGAAGCCGAGGAAGAATTCAGAGAAACTGAGAGAGGTTTATCTTCAAAAAATGATAATATATAATAACCTCCTTCATTTTTATACAGGTATTTTTTTTCGGAGATATGGCTCGTTAAAACTCCATTGCGCAACCACTACGCAGACCGTGCCTAGACCATCACATGCATGCTGGAGGGAAGCCACCTATCAGGTTTTTGAGAGGCTGACATGGAGTCCGTGTGGTAGCTAGTTCACCTCCTCAACAACTCTCCATGTGCCATTTCCAAAAGCTCAAAGTTTTGCAGCCTTTTGTACACTCAGAAAAGTATCTTTGGGCTTTTTGCTATTTTTCTCCATGATGATCTTGTTCAGACATATATTTGCTTAGTATTCAGAAAAAGTTTGTTTCATGAAGATAACAATACTTTATTGTTTTATGATTTTAAGAAAAATTAAGTTGTAAACAATAGTTTCCTTTTTATTTTTCATTTTTTAAGTCGGTCCTCTATTGGATCGAAGATGTAGGAAACTTAGACATAATTTCATCCTATGTATTGATTATATATTTGGTGAATGAATACATAACAAGTTGTTGTTGGTGGAACATTGTATGTTGCATTTTTCAAAGTTTTTGCTTGTGATCAATTCATGATAGGGTACTTGTGACTTGAGGGTTACCGATACACTTTATAAGGATTCTCATGGTATGATGTTTGGATATTTTGTGTTTATTTCTCAGATATTCTAATATCTCTCAATTTTTATGAGTATTATGAATCAGTGGATTTGAAATTCAGTAAAATTTCTCTATTCCAACTATCTTCATGTTTTCACTTGCAAATGAAATACCATATACTCATGCATGTTATATGTTATGACTAGCTTTCTTTCTTATGAATGAATGATATTGTTTATTTTTGAGAAAGGAATCTGTTTCGCTTTTAATTTTTCTCCTTTATGCTACAATATGTCATTGTGTCCAAAATCATGCCTAAAGCCCTTGTATTAGATGTTGGTTTACTTGCATAAGTAAATGAACTAAAGGATAGTTGATCACATTTTATTACCTTCTAAACCAATGGAACTTCAACCCAACATATTCAATTTCCATTTTCTAGAATTGGTCTCTGTATAGATTGTGTTTTAAGTTTTCAAATCTTACAACCTCAAGTGAGGGAGCCCCCTCTAGCTAGAAAAGACTAGTTTCTAGCCGAAAGCGATTTGTGGCTACCTTTGGGTTCCTCTCCTCGGCTTGGAGTAATTATGGAGTGATAACAAAGTAGGATTCATTGCACGTTTATTTTGCATTAGAATTAATTTCATATGATATTTCTCATGATAGATTAACTACCTTTAGATTTAAAAATTGCATTTTACTTTTATGAGTCGATTCTATGGGTCTATTCCAAGCATGTGTGATCATGAAATGTCGTGAAATCATTATGCCCCATGTTTTTCATCTATTGTATGTGAAAGTAACAGGTCTACGGTAACCAATAGATTGTTGAAGTTCTTCTGACCTCCCGTTTGAGTAGTTGCGTCCACTTCTTCGAGAGATCACGTCCTAGTTGGATCCAGATGTTACCCACTTTTGTGGGTGATATCCTTAGAAGAAAGAAATTTCCAAGATGATCCTCAGCTGGCAACCAACAACCCCTTGAAGCCCCCAACTAACTCGTTGTTCCATTTCTCCACCACCTAAGCCAGCCATGTAATCCTTCACCCATTTGTCATGGTCGTATGTTTGAAGGTGGGCCTCCCGAACCTAAAGGTATGACTTGTCATTTGGTAATTGAGTAATGTAGTTTTCTTAGCATGGACACCTTTGGGCATGGATTCATGTGGGGATTTGGCAGAAAGAGTGGGTTAGGTTTGTGCTCTTGTCCTCTGGAGCTATTTTGGATGTTAATCTTGGACCCTAGTCCTATGGGATCTCTTTTACTGACCTTTGGGTTTTAGGGATGGTACTATAGGGGAAATCTTCATTTTGGTTGTGTGGTCCCACTTCCTCATCCACATATACCACTCCCCTCCCACTCATTATAACCACATTCATCATTTCTCTCACCTAGGTCCACATTCCTCCATTGGGTCCAAATAGTGTTAGCCTACCCCTTCCCCTTGCCCACACCGTGGGTCGGGCCTGGAATGATGCCCCAAAGGTTGATGCAGTTGAAAAGAAAAGTAAAATCATACTTGGCCACATTCAACAGGAATATGTACCAAAAAATGTAAAAGATGTTCGGGACAAACACATTTAGCACATTAGAAAAAACCAATACATGAGCTCTACCCCATCATCATGGCCATCACCCTAGTTCCTACAGGCCATAGATGAGCCTCCTTTATCATTTATGAACCCATGATTGTCCCAACCCTTGGTGGGAAATGAACTTCCCTACCTAAAAGGGGTTATCCATTGTTATATCTCACACATCATGCTCTCATTTCTCGAACCTCGAGATGTCAATTAAAATAAAAATCATAAAAAGAAAAAGGCATATAAATAAGGGTGGAAAAATCAAGGTTTGGGCATCTATGTACCACGATTTCTCCCTCCTATACATTATATACCCAAGTGTGGGCTTCCCTTTCATTAGCTACCCTTGTACTCCAACATGTGGCCCAAGGCCACCCCTTTTCATCTCCTACTCCATTCATCTCTCTATCACATGCCACCACCCTTTCAAGGATGTACCTTAGACATACTGTCCCCTTTAGAAGTAGAAACCACCTAATAGGATACTTGGTTAACCCCATTTGGATTTGGGACACATTAGCACAGGAAAAAGCCCACTATGGAAGGGCATGCCATTATGAAGTCCCCACCTATTGTCCATGGTTTGTAAGCTCTTTTACTTGATTTACTTGATGACTTGTTGTACTGGAAGGCTAGCAGATGCATTAGATCCATTTTCGGTTTGGTCTCCCTATATGGGGTCCTAACCATCTAAAGGGCTACATTGGCACATGTAGGGTGTGTGGTTAGAGACACGGGCCTCCAAAAATAGTAGAAAACACTCCATGGATCCCCATATATGGTCATATATTTCTCAATATTCACCTATTGGACGAGCAAGATGCACCTAGTTCATCTTTGCCAGCCAACCCCACAGTTGTACTATGCACATGGCAGATGACCCAGGACTTGTATGCTGATGTGGCATCACTTAGACCATCATCAGAGCTCTTTAGGTGGTCTACAAGCATCTTCGACTTACTTGGAGACCCATGAGGTCACTTGTGTGCCCTCACACCCATTGGGAGCACCACAAGTTTATTATGTGGAGCACAAGGGACCAACCCCTTGTCCATTTATTTTGGAAGTACTATTCATCATTATGGCACTTATGGACTTCATCAAGCCTCTTAGAGAGCCCAACGACATATACTATTGATCATTCGACCTCTTAAGAGGCTTGTTATTTTTTTATGAGCTAATTTGGTGGGCTTGTCACCAAAAGTTAGTTATTTGCACATTATTTTTATTTTAGGGGCTAATGTAGGCTCAAGTAGTTAAATCGAACTCATTAGGAGTGTATAAATACAAATGATGAGAGTTCATTTCTTATCACCATTTGGATTTGGAACTAGTATCTCGTTAGATATTTTCATTATCCTTCTTGGAGGATAAATTTTGATATTTGGATAATTTTCATATGTCTTTGAGCTTATTTATGACAAGCTTTTGGGTGGTTGGATATATTATTATACATGTAAGCACATTTTAATGCTATTATTTCTTTCTAATTTTGTCACATACATTGTTGTTGGGATTTCGCTATACTAGGCTTATCCGTTACATCTCTTATGTGAAGTTGTGGAAATTTTATTTTTGGATGGTGAATGCTTCATGTATGGGCCATATATAATGAATGAATGTTCCTAGGGGTGATTCATTACTAAAATTCATCTTAGTAAGCCATTTATCTTGTAAAATGAAGTATAAAGTCTTTGAAGTTGCTTTTATTGTTGCCCTAGTGCCAAGTGAAGTTGTCTTTGAGGCCTCTTTAGAAAATTCAAATGTCCATAGTCATAATTTTACCTGACTCCAATCTCCCCAAAGGATTAGGCACTGTTCCACCTAAAGGTGATCACCTTAAACCTATTTTCCTTCTCCCCTTTCCTCTTCTTTAGGTCTATTCCTCTAGGTAACTTAGGGCATAAATTATCTCACAATATAGCAAAAATACTTTGATTTTTGGCCCAAAACTATGCTAATGTGTCCTCAATAATCCCTCCAAATTACATGAGATTCTGATAATGGTATCTTGAGATATCATAAACCCTAGCTCAAATACCAATTCTTACCCTTGGTTTACCTTAGGCTAGAAACACCACTAGAATCCTCTTATTACCTTTCATTGAAAATTTATTCCTTGATCCCTTTCCCCTCCCTAATTAGGTAAAGCATATCATTGGTTGTTAAAATCCCTTCCCTTGAACTAACTTAGGTCCACTTGGTCCTATGTGGTCCCATATCTTATCAAAGTCAACTCTTAAAAAACCACTTGGGAAACCAGTTTCCACAAGGATTTTAGGGTTTAGGAAGCTCCTTTACAAGTCACATTCCCTAATCCATTCCCTCAAATCCCTATTCTTCTATCCTAGAGAACCTTGCATCTTACTTAAGAAGCATTCAAGTCCCACTCTTGATTCTCTCCTAGGAAAGGGTCATCGACATCACTTCACACCCATTTTAGTTGATTTATCCTTCATAAGTGATTTTCTATATATCAGGTCTCCTCCCATCGATGAAATTTTGGAAATAGTAGGAAGTTTTATCTGTCATGATAGTGGGATTTAGCTTCATTGTAACCCTTAGCCTAGTATTAACCCTTCAAGGATCCCATTTTAGGACCCCTGCTAGTTTGAGCAGTAATAGGGACAACTTCCCAAACACTCTTTTTGACTATTGAATCATATTCCTCTACCATCGCATCAACCCATACTAGATTTTTGACTGCATCCATGAATGAGGATGGTTCTATCTCAACTAGCTCACTCATTAGATCCATGTACCCAATGTACTGATTTGGAGACCTCCTATGCCTGCATTGTGATGTGGGTGCTCCCACATTCTCTCTAATATCATGCAATGATTTGTTAGCTTCTCTAGTGTGCCTCCTTCCATCTCTGGATGTCTTTGCATGAGTGGGTGCTTCTACTCTATACTGTTCTACTTGTGGCTACTTCGCAACATCCCGAGGTTCTTCCTTTGGAGCTGAAAGCTCCTCATATGCATGCAACAGAAGCTCCCTCTCAAGGGAACATCTCATGGTCTTCTCTTCATTGAACTTCACATCTCTACAAATAATTGTCATTTTGTGAGATGGTGGGTACACCCAAAAGTTGTGAGGTGTGTTTTCTAGGAAAATCTTCTATGCTGACAGAGACGATCCCTCTAGCCCAATGAGTGGGACTAGAAACCTACGTGACAATATACTAGGAAACTTTCCTAAATTACAATCAAAATGAGAGAAGAGGAAGATGGCCTAACTCGTTCTGATGCTATAATGCACTCCTTTGTTGAAGACATTGAATCGCTTGCACTTCAAGCTCAGCTCTACAGCTCACAACATTTGAATACCTGCAGTAGAGATCAAAGACATAGCAAAGCATACAAGTGCAACAAGCATAATCGAAAATAATCCACTTAACAGATCAAGGAGCATTAAGATAAATGATGCATTAACACAAACATTTATGAAAAGTGAACCAGCAGTTGTGTATATTAATGAAATAAAGGAGGAAGCATACAACTAAGCCTTGATGTCAATAAGTTCTCCTTGAGTGAATGTCCAAGTCCAAGCTCAAGCTCTCCAGGCACTCCTTCTCCAAGCCAAATGAGTAGCATGTAGGCACTATCTTAGCATAAGGGTGCAAATAACCAAAGACAAACCATTTGGAAATGGGAGAGAATGAATATATAGGCATGGAAAGGGGGTTAGGATCTCTCCAAAGATAGTAGAAGGCCCTCATCTTAAGGAGGTATCTCATAGGGATAAGATCAAAAGGAAATATTGTGAGAATTTGACCACATCCACACCAAGCAACCTCTAGCTCATCGTTCTGAAAGCCTCTAGATCACGAAGTTTCTTGTCCTCTTTGGGAAAACTTTCCTTTTAGGGATCATCACTAATATCCAAGTAAAAAATATGCTGGCAGCACGAGGCCAGTATAGTGCAACTCACAACCAGCACTAGTTGTCAATATCACAGTTGTGTTGATCCAGAAATTAGGGTTTTAGAGCCTACTTCTTCGGGGAAGGCTCAAGGCATGTTTCCATTAGTGTTTCTGGGACAATATGAATTGTATATCAAGATGGGTACACTAAATGATTGCCAATTTCAGGCATTTCGGGGTATGGAACAGGGAAGTGCAAGAGGCTTGACAAAATATTATGTAACATATGCCCCCTAAAGCATGAAGGTAGAACAAGGTGTGATGGTTGAGATTCTTTACGAGTTTTTGCAAGGATGAGAACAAACACTGTCAGGAGACCTGCAAATCAAGTATGCATATACATATACATATCTATTTCAAAACATGGATCCACGGTTTGGACGTAGCCATCTGGATAGAAAGGATTACATGAAATGATCCACGGCATGGGCGTAGCCACCCAAATAAAAAGGATCATCTATAAATCTAACATCCAAGGTATGGATGTCGCCACCTGATATAGAAGGATCATCATCATCATGAATATAAAGTCTTGCAGTATGGTCACAGCCATCCGTAAAAAACATGTGTACAATCATGAACAATACATAACTCCACGCAACCTAAGTTATATCAAAAAAAATCAAGGTCTTTCCCTCCAACGCAACCTGATCAAAGTATGAATTCTAACATGTGAATGAATGTGTTGAAGTCAAACATGCTAGAAAACCACCTAATTATCGGCCAATGATGTGGACCATTAACAGGCATGACATAAATCGCCAATATTGGCAATGGACCTTAAGGTACGACAATACAATCCATGAATGTGAAAATGAAGCTAATGTCGAACACTCTTGGAATCATCTAATTGAAGGTCAATGATGGAAACCTGTTGTCAGATTCAAAGAACTTTACATTAAGGCATGCAAGCTCTAAGGTACTGAAAGGGAGTTCTTAAGTCACCTTCCTAGATAATGAGTCGATGTTTATAGGAAGTGACCTGTCGGAGGAGGGTCATATGGATTCCTTCATCATCGACATGAAACAAGGAATAAAGTGGAATAAATGAGTATGATCGAAGATTGTAGCAAAAGTTCAGGTAATGTATAGGTAATAAACTACATATAAGACTTCTCTTGAACATCGGCGACACAAATCTGGAGTGTGGCAACATTGGACTGAACATAGGACCAAGGGTCATGATGATGACATGGAATAGTCATATGAGAGGTAAAATGGATCACCCAAACCCATAAATACAAGTGATTGAGTGAGGATATCTCAAACCCAACAAGAGAAACAGATGAGTGTCATGTTCAAGAGCAAAATGCTGCTTATAAAAGAGATGTTTCACTTTCATTTTCCCCACTATTTCTAGCGAGTACCCTAATTATTTTTACCACAAGCTTGAAGGGGATAGCATATGCTTGTCATATAAGTTCATTCATCAAATGAATCTATCCTAGTAAGTTTTACAAGACCTAGGAAGGAGAAACTCGGTCTCGTCATGGTGACAAGTCTTTTGTTGTTTAATTTTTAACAAGTCCGACGAAAGAATAACTCTATATCTTTTTCATATTTAGAGAGTTTGAAAAAGAGACAAAAAAAGAAAACTCCATCATGTCCCTTTTTGTAATTTGTCTCTGGAACCCGAAAAGGTAGAAGAAAATATTTGAGAGAACCTCTTGACCATATCGACCAAGGTGTACCTTTTTCGTAAATAGTCAATCTCAGCCCGAAAAAGGGGTAAACGTATACTGAGACATCATCAATTCATTTATTTAAACAAGTTCGAAAAGACAAGTACTCATCGATCTTTTCATATTTTGAGAGTCAGAAAAGAGCTTAAAGATGACTCCAGGAGGGTTCCTTTTTCGTTTATTTTTAATGAGCCTTAAAAAGTGATAAAACAAAAACTCGTTAAATCAGTAAAAAATGATCACTGTAACCACCGAAAAGAACCTGTAACTGCACAAAGACAGCCACACATCATTGATATCAAGGAAAATAATAAAATATTGGCAAAAATGTGTTTAAAAAACTTATACATAGACTAAAAGTAAAAACATTTTTACCATTTCACTTGGAGTAAATTGGAGAGTGCATTTTACCCTATTTTCCTTAATTCTTCAGGCAAGCAGTGTGAGAGAGCCAGGGCATCAATTCATGAATCGTCAGTAGCAGGTAAGAGCTCTTCCTTTTTCCTTGCTTTTCATTCTACTTTCATGCCATTTCTTGGGATTTTTGTTGGTCAAAAGGGAGGATTTCGAATTTTAAAATTGGGAGAGATCAGCGCGAGTCTGCTCATCAGATCCGCGTTGATCGCCCCTGAGCCCAAAGGGCTTAGCATTGCCAGTATGGAATTAATTAAAATAGACGTGTTGGCCACAGGATGGGAAAAATGAAGATAAAACTTCTCTCTTGATCGAAATTTTTGAGTTTTTGATCCATGAAAAATCATTTAATTAATGTAAATGGTTGTTTTGCAGGAGATTTCAACAACATGGTCAATGAATGGAAGGAAAGGAGCCATGAGGTAGAAGATCACCTGGCTGCCCAAAATGATGAATGTGGCAACGCTTTGAGGAGTTGTGGGTTATTGAAATTCTTCCAAACCCCAGGACATAGAGCTCAAAATGAGCTACTACACTCTTTGATCAGTCTATGGGATGTTCATTGGAAAATCTTCATCATTGGAGACCAAGAACTAGAGTTGGAAGTAGTTGACATCTACTTCATTATTGGATTTTCTAGAAAAGGGGAAAGAGTTCAACTCTTTAGATCCCGTGGTGGAGGTGAGGGCACAAATGCCTTAATCAGAAGGCACTACCTGGACACAGAGACAAATGTTAGCGGGAAGGTGAAGATATTGATCATCGAAAACCATCCCTTGAGGATAATTCTACACAACATGGACTGTATAACTAGGTCGCAGGCTCTACACGAGGTCTCAAAATCACAATTCCATTATGCAGTGGATTGCCTTACTCCAACAATGTTCAGCTGGTGCAAGGGACTGCTGGCCAACATGAAGAGGCAACTAACTAAAGCCAAGTTGGGAAACTTGAAGCAGTTTGGATTTGGTTCGATTTTGGTCACTTTCTTTTTGGATTGTGTGCCCCTATTTCTGTACCAATGGACAGATGTTCCAAATCTTGCTCCACAAGATCTAAGGTTGCTAAAATGAACTGAGATCATGCCTCGTGGAGGAGGGGGCTAGTGGATGTATTTCCTTTCGTTGTTCTTTAGTTGGCTGCACCGACAACTAATCGTTGTAGATAACTATTCCTATGTAGTAACAGACTTTAGAGGGGATCCAATTCTACCTCTACCACCAGGTGAATAGTGGACTAATGTAGGTAAAACTCGTTTTTCAAATTTGCAAGTTTTATGAGTTTTTTTTATTACAGTGTATGTGAGAGTTTAATTGTGATAAATGTATAGATGTAGGGCCAGAAAGGCCTCCTAGCTTGTCATCAATAGCACAGCGAGTAGCACATTAGATAGGAGATGCTCCATACAAAGAAGGAGCAAATCCTATGGTAGAGATAGAATGAAATCTAGAAGTGATTACCTGAGGGATTCCAAAATATGTCACTATAGATGATGTGCCATTGTTATACCAGAGGCATACAGTAGGAGTATTTGCGAGACTCCGTCAATTGTTAGGCCGAGTGGTTAGAGCGGTCTCATGCTATCACGAGCATCATGTGGGTGAATAGCCTTTTCTAGTCATGTTTTTTTCACTATTGTAGGCTTTGAAAACCATGTACCCGAGAACACTTACTTTTTGAAATTTTGATGAACAAACTTGACATATAAATATAAATATAAATATTTATATATATGTGTTTCTATCTTCTACCTATGTGTTCATGTATCATGATGATGTGATCAGTTTTATAAGTTACGCAGATGTCTATCAAGGACATAATTTGCTAATGCATATGTCAATGTATTCAAATTTTAGGGAATGTGTTGATATGTAATATAATCAAAATTTCTTTCCAATAATCGAACACATAGATAAATATGCAAAATTTGTGGATTTATTACTGAGTAATGACTATTAAATTGTAACATAACGAGTTGTGAATCTAACTTAACAACTAAATTTATAATGCTAAGAGCAACTACTTTTGCTAACATTTCAATAACTTCAATGTACTTAGCAATATTATTAGTTGTTCACTTCCATTACATTTTTCACTTATATTTCCATATTGTCACCTTCACTCCACCACTATTTCATTACATTTACCTCCATTTCATTACATTTACCTTACCATTATCATTATTAGGTCACATTTATGTTTTTCCAAACTTTATTAATTCTTAACATTTTTAAGTGAATTTATAGTTAAAAACTATAAAATAATGTGCATATGCTTATACCTAATAAGTGGGATTAGATTTTTGACATGTGTATGTCAAAGGAAGCTTCTAAAGACACTTATGTGGCCTCCCAAAATCAAATTCGAATTTCACTGGAGAAGATCATGGAATCATGACGATATGTGTCTTATCATTTCCTATTTGTATTGAAACTCTAAAAAGACATGTGTCTTATCATTTCCTATTTTGATTGTAACTCTATAGATATAGAGAGAGATTCATGGACTCTCATTAATGAGATAGCTTCTCATCTTTTTGTATAAATAGGGGAAGTTTTCTCCTATCATTTTAAATGTGAAAAGTTGGGGAAATGCTCTTGTTTTGAATATAGTATTTGGATTTGGCACCATGCTCATGAGTGATGTTCATTTTGATTTGGTTATGCTTGTATTTGGAGCCTCTCAACTTTCCATCCCTCATTCTTTTGGATTGGTCATCTATAATGTGTAAGATTTATTGTTTTTCATAGATTAAGATTTATTGCTTTAATAGATTAAGATTTATTTCTTTCATATCTTTTCCTGTGTGAGAGGTTAAGACTGATTGTTTTTATTTGTTTTCATATCTAGAGATTAAGAATGATTATTTTTGCTTTCATTTCGTATCATGTGATTTTGATTATTCATTTCATAGGATCCTGATTTGATAATACACACATGAGCCCTTAGAGTAGATTTCATTTCATGCAATTTCATTTCCGAAGAGTGGTGTGCTTTTCAATTCCTGTAAGCGTGGTAGATCGAGATTT
Source organism: Pinus taeda (assembly GCA_000404065.3). NCBI lineage: Eukaryota > Viridiplantae > Streptophyta > Pinopsida > Pinales > Pinaceae > Pinus > Pinus taeda. The sequence goes on along the minus strand of APFE030197296.1, from coordinate 140,969 downwards.
CAATTCCTGCAAGTGTGATAGATCGAGATTTCAATTTTTGCAAGTGTGGATCAAGATTTCAATTCTTGCAAGTGTGATAGATTAAGATTTCAATTCCACGCATTGTACTATAATTTATTTTGAATTGATTGTTGAATTAGAATAGGTAAATTTGGTTTCGTTGTTAGATTGATCTAAATTGAAAGTTAATTTCTAGCATATATAGTGTACGCATGCTTTGCAAGTTTTACGAAACCCCCGGGTTGACAATTAAATGGTAGGTAATTAATTTGCCTAAACATTTTGGCATCATTGTCGGGGAAGTGTGCATAGGAACTAGCTTTCAATTTAGAGTGTATTTTATTTGTTTTTGTTTTTACTAACCATTTATGGGCAAAGGGCCTACAATGTAGCTCAAAGACTACATTGAGGAATGGTATCAAAAAGCGGTTACACCACAATATTCATCAATTCTTCAAGAGATCCTTGCGGCAAATCGAAAGGCCAAGTCGATTTTGCGTATATATATATATGTGTGTGTGTGTGTGTGTGTGTGTGTATGTTTCTATCTTCTACCTATGTGTTCATGTATCATGATGATGTGATCAGTTTTATAAGTTACGCAGATGTCTATCAAGGACATAATTTGCTAATGCATATGTCAATGTATTCAAATTTTAGGAAATGTGTTGACATGTAATATAATCAAAATTTCTTTCCAATAATCGAACACATAGAAAATATGCAAAATTTGTGGATTTATTACTGAGTAATGACTATTAAATTGTAACATAACGAGTTGTGAATCTAACTTAACAACTAAATTTATAATGCTAAGAGCAACTACTTTTGCTAATATTTCAATAACTTCAATGTACTTAGCAATATTATTAGTTGTTCACTTCCATTACATTTTTTCACTTATATTTCCATATTGTCACCTTCACTCCACCACTATTTCATTACATTTACCTCCATTTCATTACATTTACCTTACCATTATCATTATTAGGTCACATTTATGTTTTTCCAAACTTTATTAATTCTTAACATTTTTAAGTGAATTTATGGTTAAAAATTATAAAATAATGCGCATATGCTTATACCTAACAAGTGGGATTAGATTTTTGACATGTGTAGGTCAAAAGGAAGCTTCTAAAGACACTTATGTGGCCTCCCAAAATCAAATTCGAATTTGACTGGAGAAGATCATGGGATCATGACGATATGTGTCATATCATTTCCTATTTGTATTGAAACTCTAAAAAGACATGTGTCTTATCATTTCTATTTTGATTATAACTCTATAGATATAAAGAGAGATTCATGGACTATCATTAATGAGATAGCTTCTCATCTTTTTGTATAAATAGGGGAAGTTTTCTCCTATCATTTTAGATGTGAAAAGTTGGGGAAATGCTCTTGTTTTGAATATAGTATTTGGATTTGGCACCATGCTCATGAGTGATGTTCGCTTTGATTTGGTTATGCTTGTATTTGGAGCCTCTCAACTTTCCATCCCTCATTCTTTTGGATTGGTCATCTATAATGTGTAAGATTTATTGTTTTTCATAGATTAAGATTTATTGCTTTCATAGATTAAGATTTATTTCTTTCATATCTTTTCCTGTGTGAGAGGTTAAGACTGATTATTTTTATTTGTTTTCATATCTAGAGATTAAAAATGATTATTTTTGCTTTCATTTCGTATCATGTGATTTTGATTATTCATTTCATAGGAACCTGATTTGATAATGCACACATGATCCCTTAGAGTAGATTTCATTTCATGCAATTTTATTTCCGAAGAGTGGTGTGCTTTTCAATTCCTGTAAGCGTGGTAGATCAAGATTTCAATTCCTGCAAGTGTGATAGATCGAGATTTCAATTTTTGCAAGTGTGGTAGATCAAGATTTCAATTCTTGCAAGTGTGATAGATTAAGATTTCAATTCCACGCACTGTACTATAATTTCTTTTGAATTGATTGTTGAATTAGAATAGGTAAATTTGGTTTCGTAGTTAGATTGATCTAAATTGAAAGTTAATTTCTAGCATATATAGTGCACGCATGCTTCGCAAATTTTACGAAACCCCCGGATTGACAATTAAATGGTAGGTAGTTAATTTGCCTAAACATTTTGGCATCATTGTCGGGGAAGTGTGCATAGGAACTAGCTTTCAATTTAGAGTGTATTTTATTTGTTTTTGTTTTTACTAACCATTTATGGGCAAAGGGCCGACAATGTAGCTCAAAGACTACATTGAGGAATGGTATCAAAAAGCGGTTACACCACAATATTCATCAATTCTTCAAGAGATCCTTGCGGCAAATCGAAAGGCCAAGTCGATTTTGCGTATTCTTACAAACAATCAGGTACATTTTTCAAGTTTGGATATGAGAATTTCAAAAATTCTAATCCGTAAATGGCTTCATTGGAAGCATGAATATACTTTAAAAAAAATCTAGGTTTTAGATAGGTAGGAAAAATAAAATCAATTTTTATGGTTTTTAGGATAAATTTGATGTTTTGTGGATCAGTAAGAACCATCTATCCTCTAACCCTTGGTAGGAAAGATTTGCAATAAAACAAATGATTGAGAACAAGGAGCGCAAGCAAAGATCACAGACGATAATTTAAGGTATGAGATCAAGCCTTTTCATATTATTTTTGCAAAATTTACTGAGGAATCGATTAATAAGATCTTGACTAAGTATGCTCTCCTTCTTCACTTTGTGTGACTAAAGGATCAGAAAAAAGAAATTGTTTTGTTAGTATATCATAAAAATTACTTAGCTATAGAATGCAATTTTGCACCTAATTTTTATTTTCATGATTTGATTTAATTTAATTTGATTTTTCAATAAACTTTAAAAAATAAATAAATAAAAAATAAAAAATAAAAATCCAAATGCATTTTTCTTCATTAATAAATTGTTCTGTTTAAGGAAATATATATGAATCTTTTTAAATTTTTGAAAATATAACATATATAATTTCATCAAAAAATAAAAAATAAAAAACAATACAAACAAAAACAAGAATAATAAATCATTAAAAATTAAAACATTAAAAACAAAACAATGAAACAAGATAAAAAGAAGCAACAAAATACAATATAAAAAATTTAAAACACAAATAAAATATAAATCATAAAACAAAATTAAAAAATAAAATAAATAACACATAAAAAATAAAAAATAAAAACGAAGAAAACAAATAATTGAAAAATCATTTCACAAAACTTTAAAAATAAAAACCCTACGTATGTACCAAAGAAAAATGAGGGTTTCAACTTGTTGAACAGAAAACCCTGATGACACTAAGGAACGGTGAACAGTTTATGCAGCAATGGCCAAACACTGGCGAGGCGCAGTCTTGAATCTGGATCTATTCACATCTCAGGTTTTGACCCTGCTAATTCTGCAAATAAAATTTCTATGCACATTTTATTAAGCTCTAAAAACTGATTTGATCGATTTGTAAAATTGTGAGTGCACAAATTCATATTTTTGGAAAAAGTGACAAGTTCAAAGCTTAATCAAATGCCTCGGCATTGTTCCAACCTGCAAATAAAATAAGAATTTTATCATTCAGGCTTCGATCTCATATAAAACCTGTAAATAAAAAATGAACCACATTCTGTCTAACTCTATGCTCATCATATCTCATTCTGGTAAGTTGACATTTAATTCGGAAAATGGTTATGTGTTTAAGGCGGTGGAACAATTCAAGATGAAATAAAAAACATCGTTGGCCAGCTAAAATTCTGATGTGTGTGGTGTATTGGTTAAATGGTTGACTTCGTAGGCCGAAATCTCGCAAAATCCCACAGGAATTTCGAATCCAAACCTTCGATGTTTCGGCTTCATTAACCTGCAATCCTAACTGTGATATTTGACAAACCATTGAACTCTAACGCGACTGTTGTTTGGATACTACCGGAGAAATCTAGGAGGAACCCAGTGCATCTTGTATCATCATTAATACGAAGTGGCCAGCCCTCGAATTGTGAAGGCGTTTCAAGTGGCGACATTGGCATGTGGGTGTCTGTGCATGTAAATGTTAGAGTTTCTAATGTTGCAAAGAAGATAGCGAGTGAATCTCCTGTGACATCTGCACGGGTCTCTTCACCTTTGGAAGTCACAAAAAATACCAAAATGGCCATTAAAGATAACTTACTGCAATTTTATTGCGGGATCACCATTGCAAAAAAAAGTAGTAGCATAAACAAACGTTTAAAAAAAAAATTATGAGCAAACCAAGACGAATCTGAAAAAAAAATGGGGCATGCTTTTTGCCGGAATGGGATGAATTTAATAACCCAGAAACCGTTTCTTTGGATTCCTAACCATTTCGGGAGAAAATCACGGTTCTTCGGGACCCTGTTGGTGACTCCGTGAGGAAAATGGATTTTTTTTATGCACGAGGTTTCGCTGGCAATAACGCATTTAATTCACTAAGACTTCCAATCAAACAATGAATCTTCCTCCTCCATAGGTAATGCCGCAAGCCCAACCTTCAAAACCTACAAATCAAAAATCCAACCACCAAAAATTGATTTTGGTTGCCGAAATATTTATAGAAAATGTAATTGTTTTACCAAATGATTTGAAAACACGTTTTCTAAATAAAAAAAGGTGAATTATCAAAATCCAAGACGTGGGTTTTTTCCGGAACGGAGAAATTAGGTAACCCAGAAACCATTTTCTGGATTTTACAGGGAATTAAGATAATTTTGCGGTTCTTCAGAGCCGTATTTTGTTGAGAAGAAAAAAAACGAATTTTATATATACACAGTGAACAGTTTTCAGCAAGTTTGTTGATCTTGACTGTCACTTACGTGATGCAATTGTACTGTTATTGGTATTGGCCCATCTACTTGGTGGATTTGGAATCGTATTAGCTATTACTCCAATTCTCTTGTTCTTTTGGGATGTTCAATAATGGTTTGTAGAACAATTGGAAAATTATTTAAATGATTTCTGAACATTTGGCATTAATATTGTTGTTGTGTATTTTTCTATGAAGTTTTAACTTGTAGGACATAGCGAATATTTGTGATGCCAATCTTTTCACTGAGCACAGTGCATGAAGTCATCCGACAACAAGGAGTTAATTTATTTTTCATGGTTATTTCTTAAAAATGGATTATTATTGATATCATGAATTGGATTGAATATAACATTTTTTATTTTCTTTACTCTGTTTCATTTGACATTTTGTGTAAGAATCAGAAAGGAACTGGTCATTTCTTTTTTAACACACTTATGTTCTTTATGTCAAGTTTTTCTTTTTTAACACACTTATGTTCTTTATGTCAAGTTTTTTTGCAGCTTTGGAATGATCGAATGATCATTGAAGAAAACTAATTGTGCACACAATTGGTCTTCAAAGGACCAATTCCATGAGAAACATAAGAACAAGTCCATCTCCATATCCATCAAAATCATTACCTTTCCTCCCTTTTGAATTATAAATCCAACCAAGCAATTCAAAACAAGCCACAGTTATTTTTCCCAACAAGAATCAATTGTTCATTTTCCTTTTTTCACATACACTTTCTGTCTACTCCACAAATAAAAGCAAGAAACTTACTTTCATGCTTATTACTCATTGTCATCTTCCATTTTCACTTTCCTTTCCTATCCTTTTTTTCATTTCGCAAATAAACCTTGTTTCAATGCAAATTATTGAGTCCATAGTCCTTTGAGTCTAAAATCCTTGCAAAAACACCTTGAGACTTGCATGCCTTAATGGCATGTCCTCATGTCGATGAACAATGGGAATACATCAATGTCCCTTATTCATCAGATCTTTTAGGTACTCGACAACAACAAAATTATTCGTACTTAGCAAGATGTGTTTGGCATCTTGACTCTCATTATCATCAATGGTGAGAGTTCTCGTGTTGACTAGTGGCATCCATTAATGGCCACTAAGTCAACAATTTCCTGTTGTGTTCAACATCAGGACATTTATTCACATAGCAGGAATTGTGTCAATGAGTTTTGAAGAACTGAAGACTATCATTTTCGACATTTTGGAGCAAATGTAAAAGATATGCAGCTACAGAACTAGATGGCAGGTGCAGAATCAACCAGTAGCTGCAGAATCAGATGCCAGCTGTAGAATCAAATAACAGCTGCGGAATCGTATGGAAGCTGTAGAATCAAATAACAGTTGCGGAATCAGATGGCAGCAGCAAAATCAGCACTATTCCGCAGCAGATTCAGCAAGTTTTAATAAAAGCAAATAAAAAGTCATCTTGACTCTTTTCTCTATGACTTGTCCAGCCACTTGAAGAAGATTATGATCAGAATTTTGTAGCCACCACACATGTAGCTCATACATTTCTAAAGGGTAAGTTAAGGTATGTCATTTTCTAACTTTTTAACATAAAATTCCTTGAAAAACTAGAATGATAATTTTTGGGAAAAAGAAAAGAACATTTCTCTTCCTCATCTCATAAAATTGCCAATATCATCAGTTAGGGGGGATACATTCATATTCATATTTTTCCATATTCATATCACATTCAAAAGCCCACATACTTTCAAAAGATATCAACTATTACATTATTGTTATGAGCATACAAAGGCTTGTAAAATGTACTAAAAAGATATTGGATACAAACACAATCACGGTGATCTGATAATCACCCTATGAGTGACCTCAATTAAAGATTTATTAAATGAAGGTATTACAAACTCATATGTTGGTGTGTGTCTATGTTATTTAGGCAACGAATCGATCAGATTGCAAATACATAGACACTTGAAATGGAAAACAGCAGAGAAACACAGTAAGCAAATACAAGAACACAAGAAATTTATAAGGAGTTCACCCTATCCTCCAGGGCTACATCTCTGGTCCAGCTCTTAGTGGTGACCTTCTTTTATTGTGTCTTGAAGCAGAGAACTACAATGAAGGAGCTCAATATGAGTCTCCTAAAACAGATTAGCTTGGCATGGCAGTTCTTGGATACCCCAAGCCACTATAGTACATAGACTCTTCTCCTTGCCAGCTCTTTGACCTCTTTGGTCTGACAGATCCTCTCAGGGATTGGCTCAAATCTCTCAAGCTCTCTGGTGCTCGATGTTGCCTTTGGTCAGCTCGGCCCTCTGTCTTCTTTCTGCTTTTTGCTTCACTAGTTCTTCTCTTCTCTGTCTTCTGTCTTTTGGTGTTCCTCTCCAGGTGTGTTTTATGTTCTCTGTTCATGGCTTTAAAGCCATTCGAGCTCATGGTTGTTCGATTTCTTTTCCACTCCGTCGGATCACCTGCTACAGCTGCGCTTGGAGTTCCCTGTCTCGACGTCATCATCAAACTCACAGGGAGTGGCCACTTGTCCTCCTACGAACTGCGCCAGCTTGCCTCGTTGGTTCGTTTCTTCAGTTACATTATGGAATGAGTCATTTGCCACCGTGGTGGTTAATTCAGACTTCAAATTCTTTCATATCGCAACTTAATCCCCTGTTAATTCCGTCTTCTCCATCGGGCGTGATCTCAGCCGTTAGATCTGGAGCCCCCAAATCCAACGCCATCCATTCATTTCGCATGGTTGACTTTCTCGACCGTTAGCGCACAATGAGAGACGGTTTTCTCTCTCCTCTACCTGCCACACGTCGACCGCTGAGTGGAATCGCTCCATTTTTGCCGAAACTGCTTACCGCCCAGGGATGCCTCCGATTAATACCGCCGGTTTTTGGAGCGCGGGTCCCGTCGTTAGCTCTTAGCCTTTTATCCCACGGTTTTCCCGACTCTCATGTGTCCGAGTGCTCATGGATTCCCTCATTTTGAGGGTTTTCACCCAACTAGGTGCTAATCATGCATCAAAAACTCCCTCTCTTTCTCGATCCGGACCTCCCAAGGGCTAATTTCGCCTCCCGTGCAGTCTCCATGGACCTCGGTCAGCGCGCTTTGACTAAGGTCCTCATCGTTTCACACTAGCTGCTAACTGCCATTGTTTTAGAGGTGTTTTTTTATCGTTGTTCTTAATTCTTTGAAGTTTGTCCTGACCTGGTACAGCATGGTTCTTCCAATTAATCTTTATTGATCCAATTCGGATCACGACCTTCCCACTGAAAAGCTTTTGTACCACCAAAAGTTGGTTTTCAAGCATCAACTAAGTGAGGGTACTGTTGTCTCACTTTTCCAATCTCAATCCATTTTGCACTACTCGACTTCGAACCTTTGAGTCCAATTCTGAGGTACTCAACATCTCCTCTGCGCGTTGTCCTCATCTTCCTGTTCAGCATTGTGTCTTCCTGCACTTCATTAAGATATTCAGGTAGCAGGTCATCAAAAGAAGGCAATTAACTCTGCTCTTCAAGATCCTCAATTAGAGAAGGTTCAAACAATCTCAAACAATCTGCATTTACGACTGAGTAGATGTGCATGTAAGCTGGTAGATCAAGGCGAAAAGCATTTTCACCAATCTTCTCAAGTATTTTGAAGGGTCCATACCTGATAGACTTTAGCTTTATACCTTCACCTTGCATCTTGTCCTTGCTGATATACAGCCAGACCTAGTCACCAACTTGAAACTATGCTCCATCCGATGCTTGTCATGCCTAGCCTTGTATCTGGCTTGGCTCTTTTCCAGTTGTTCCTGTACTATCTGGTGGATCTCTTGAATCTGTTCAATGAACCTAGTTGCCTTGTCCACATCATTGTGTCCATCAACTATGGTATCTTTACCAAAGACAAAATCCAAAGGAGACCTTGGTGTGAAACCAAAATAGGTTTCAAAAGGAGATCTTCGTGTAGAAGAGTGTTTTCCTCTGTTGTAAGCATGTTGAACATAACACAAATGTTCATCCCAAAGCTTAGGATGTTTGCTGCAATATCCTCTGAGTAACTGTATCACTCTCTTGTTAACTATTTCTGTCTGGCCATAGGTTTGTGGGTGAAAAGTTGTGCTTTTCTTTAGTTTGGTGTCCATTAGTTCCAACAGACTTGACCAAAACTTCCCCACAAATTGGGTGTCTCGATCAGATAAAATGGAAGTGGGCAATCCAAAATAAATCCATACATGTTCAAAGAACAGTTTTGTGGTTTGTTTAGTTGTAATCTGTTTATTACAAGGTATCAAAATACACATTTTGTTGAACCTGTCCACAACCACATACAGATAATCATGACCTTTTCTAGACTTAGGCAGTCCCCCAACAAAATCCATGGAAACGCTTTCCCAAGGTTGAGAAGGAACTGGCAATGGAGTGTACAGGCCTAGTTTTCTATTGTTGGGCTTGCTTTTAGCACACATAGTACATCCTCCAACATATCTAGAAACTATCTCACTCATTTTTGGCCAATAACAAAACCTTTGCAGTTGTGCAACTATTTTACTTACCCCAAAGTGACCTGATATCAAAGAAGTGTGTGCTTCTCTAACTATCTTTACTCTCTCTATTTGTGGAATGCAGAGTTTCCCACAATGATATAAGAGTCGGTCCTTCATATAATAATCCAATTCTTCTACTCTTTTGCCTTGACTCAAAGTTTCATACATATCTTTAAAG